>MTQE01002560.1:9562961-9573022 GCA_014337955.1 Aspidoscelis marmoratus | reverse complement strand
AATTTGATGCCCTTAGACACCAGCGGCTCTTCTACTTTGGAGAAAGTCATTGTCTGGATTTATGAAATGCTTGGAGCAAATTATATACAGCTTTTATTAATGACACCTTACCTGTGGAAATGAAAGAAGGACTACTGAAATTGTGGACATATTTACCCGTGACCTCTGAGGCATAAAGGAGGGAGGGTGGGGTTGACTATGTGGAGTTAATGTGTTACTGAAATGTGAGAAATGTATGTGTTTTCTTTCTGTTTGTATTTTTTTCCTTTATAAATGCAATAAATAAAAATGGGAAAAAAATGACTTCTGGTGGATTATACATGCTCCTCAGTTGCCTACCTACCCTTCATTGACCTCAAAGATGGACTACTCTCTTGATGTGTCACTATGGTCATCTGTCAGGCTGCATCCAGATGTAGCTTAATTATTCCACTATGGCTGAATCCCCAAAAGACTTATTTGCCTCTCTAGTCTCCCTCTACTCTCACTGTATTCAAGCGGGCTTTAAAAGTGCCCTGCACTTCCGGAATAAGCGTCCGCATGAGCCTCAGCAAAACGCGCGTTTAAAATGCACCTTCCGTCCCCACAGAAGCGTGTTTTCTTTTCCCGCATCTTTTTCTCCCCTCCCCCTCTCTTGTTCAAAGGAAAAATAGCCAGATCTCCATCCCCTGAAATGGCTTCCCGTGCCGGCAAAGGGAGTGATCGCTCGCTCATTCACTCTCAGCACTTACTTTCTGTTCTCTGTTCGAAATGGCTTGGCTGCAGCCATAGGCTGCATGATTGTGCGCTCATTTACTCTTAACACTTTCACACATCACCCACTTCACATCTGATAACAATGTTGCAATTCTGAGCAATTCTGGCTCTTTGAAAGTTCTGACCTTTACAAAGGAAAGGAAGGGAAGCTGCAGCATTTCTGGGAGATGTGTGAATGCTTTATGGCTGTGTGTGCAGGCAGCAATCCCTGCCCCTTTTGCCATGGAGCGTCCCCAAGGTAAATGTTGTGAGGAAAACCCGCGACTTCCAAAAAGAGCAATGAAAATCTTATTTAAAGGGCACATATTTTGTCACGGGTTTTCCTGCTTTTGTAGTGCTGGAAGCTCGTTAAAAACCCTGGCATGGGGGCGCTCAGAGGCAAAAGAAGATTTTTAGCAGACTTTAAATTGCTTGGGGACAGGCCATATAATTTGATATTCCAGAATAAAGCGTATATATTCCAGAATATCCATGCTTTATTCCGGAATATCCAAATATGGTAGAATAAGTAACCAGTGTCTGGATACAGCTTCAGTGTGGTAGAAGTAGCTGATTTTAACAAATTGACAGATGTGAATCAATGAAATTTTTAAAGAAACATTATTTTTGCTAAACTGAACTGATGAGCTCACTTCTGTTTACCAGATTTTTGTTTAAACAAAGCTACCATTCAGTATACTGTTTGATGTTACTGGGTCAGGTTAACTACTGATGGAGACATGGATGCAGCAATGCAGTGGTCTTGGCAAAATGGTTTGGTATGATTTTTTTTCTGTAGCTGTTGGTTGAATCTGCGCCCAGTCTATTTTCTGGACAGTTACTCTAGCACTGAGTTATGGCCACTCCTTTCATGCCAGTTGAGTTAGGCATGAATAAATAGACCAAATTGGGTTTAAAACACCTATAACTTGGGAAAAGATTGAGTAGATTATTCTGCTAGCAAATTATAAATTACAATAAATCTAATCTCTTGATATTTGAAAAGAAACATTTCAAATATGACTGGCATATTCATGGCTGTACTGTGGAGTAATTTCATAACTTTGAATATCTGGGGATAATATTCAACACTCACAGAACTGGAAAGCTCATTAGAGATATGTCACACAAAAACTAGGGGTGTTTTTCCACTGCCACTAGAAGTACCCATTAAGTACCCATTAATGGGTACAAAAATGCCATTAAGTACCCTTTAATGGGTATTTAAAGGGTACTTCTAGTGACAGTGGAAAAACACCCTAGAACCACCTCTTTTCATTTTGCTCTGTTATATCCAAATTGGGAAACATATCCTAAATCTTAAATTACTTTCCCAAATGTTATATGGTAGCCAGGTTTGGCTCCGTGATTCTATGGTCCACCTCAAAAGTACTCAATGAAAAAAATTAAGGGAAATCTTAAAGATTCCATGGTGTGAAATTATTTTAAAAACAGGGCAACTCCTATAGGTTCTAAAGCTTGGTTCATGGCCATTATATATTGGTTTAAGATGTGTGTTCTCAGACATGCAGATGGTCTTCAGACTGAGATAACAAATAACACACCAACTGCTGTCAAAGGAGATGCAACATATTGGCAATTAACACTATATTATTTATTCCGGAGAGGGTAAGAATATTCCTCTAGCTCAGATTGAAAAATATCCCTGTTCAGGACACTAGAATAAAAGCCAGTTCTGCTTGGTCTCCATCTCATGTTGGCACTTCTCCTCCCAGTGATAGGGCGTGTCCCCATGCAAGCAGTCTGGCACACTTTGGATGCTGTTTGGACATGCATGAGCTGGGCACGGGACCGGGAATGCATTTTGGGCATCCCCATGACATACCTGGCAATGCAGGACAGGCACGGGGTGAGCGCAGATGGTGGTGTCCCCATGAGAACCGTGCCAAATCCTGGTATGCGGGATCCTGGTATCCACCCCCTCTCTCCTCATTGGCAGCCAAATTGTCATCAGCCCACCCCTGTGCTGCATTCCCCCCTCCCTTAGTGGCACAGACAGCCAGGACTGGGATGGGAGGCATGGAAACAAGTTAAAATAAAGCTTCATTCATAAAACACTGATGAAAGCCAGTATGAGGTTTAGTGGCAGTAGGTGCTTGAGCAGTTTTGTGCACCTCCGCTCCACCGGGGACCGCAAGAATGCCCGTCAACTTTAAAAGGCAGAAAAATCGAGCCTTCATTTCTGATCACCTTGCAGATCGGGGAAACGGGGGTTGCAAATGGAACAAAAATCAAGCCATTATGCAGCCTGCCTTGGCATTCTTGAAACGGGATTGGAATTACTTCTGTGGAAATGGCAGAAAATTAAAAAAAAAACAAGCCCTTCTCCAGCATGCCTTTGCAATCGGCATTTTAAAAAGTCAGCAGCTGCGATCTTCAATGGACAGGGCAGGGACAGCAAACACACTCCACCTCCCAATGACGTGAGCACAAATCTCCTCCCCTTTAGCCCGCTAGTGTCCCCGGCTTGCTAAGCAATGCGTACTGGTCCCCCAAACCGTGCCAAGACTTGTTTTTTTCAGATATCAAATTTGGCACCCTTCTGGCACAGTTTTGGTGGGGGATTGGTACGCTTTTAGCAGGCCAAATCCAAAACGGTTGGAGACGAGCCTTGCCGATCCTGCGCTTGGAACGGCACCAAACTTGCATGGGGATATGGCCAAAATCGCTTATTACTTCTCCACCTTACCTTTATGCTGCCATCAGCAGCTTTCACTCAGGTAAGGCTTAATATTTTCCCTTCTAGTGGCCTGAAAGGTAGATTTAGAAGAATTCTCATGGCACTCACGGTTTATCCATGTGGTAATTCAGAAACTGAGACCATAGAACACCTTCTACCAAGGTATAACTTTGATAAACTTCTTTGTAAGAATATATTGTGACTGTTGATAAAGTATCTGGAGCAAAGACATAACTGTAGCCTTGTCATAATTCTCCTATGATACAAAGAACAGCACCACTCTTGTTGTATCTGGCTTTTTAGAGAAGGTGATAAAAATGAGATCCTGTATCCTGAAGTTGAATAAGAGTTTAATAAGCATTGCACTACATATCAATGATTAAACGTCTGTAAATTTGTTTTATATATTTTGTTATTTTATTAATTAGTATTTTTGCATACTTGTTTCTATAGGGATCTTACAACTGTAAATGAAAATGGAGGACGTGATACTAATTTTACACCAAATTCATTGCATTAACATTATTTCAAAATAACATTATTTTTTATTGTCATGCGAAAATTCTTTTTACAGTGTCCAACCCTGGATAAAACTTTCAGTTTACAAATACCTGTGGTTTTTCAGCATTACCAATTCTCACAATTAAAGATACAGTATTAGGTTTCATATGGTTTCATTCTTCAGGCATGACTTACTCTGCATTTCAGAGCTCTATGGGAATGGTTTCTTGACCTGTTATCTCATCAGTTTTAGATCTGTATTTAATTTAGTTGTAGGTGTAGCTACCATTAGATGAGACCCTTAAATCTGGCTATTTTGCTTAGGTAACTCCAGTTGTTGGACTGGTTCCTGAGCTTTTTTTTATGGCTGTATTCTGCAAATGTTTTTAGTCTCAAGGACCTTAGAAAGGGCTTTTCAGCCTGATGTTTGGGCACCTCTGACACCAGGGACACCCAACGGGCTCTGCTTAGTTCTTTTTGAGATAAAAATCATTGCAAAAGAGGAGACTGCAAAATTAGGTTCTTAATTTTTTCTATTTTAAAAAATAACAATTATGTTTTCCATGGGTTTTCTGTATACTTACAGTATTGATTTGTGAAAGTATTATTTTTTGTTCCACCTGTATGAAGTACCCAATGAAGTGATTAGATTGTTGGGCTGGAACTTTGGGATCTGGGATTCAAACTGCTGCTTGGCTGTAGAAGCACTTTGAGTCCCTGGCTATGTCCACACCTCACAGGGCTCAGATGGACTGAGGTGGAGATGTTTGTTTTTGCCCCTGGGGTGGGACGGGGTATGGGATATCCACATGCCCTGTGCCTTGCTCCTCACTGTCAGGTTTGGAGTTGAGTTGTCAGCTTTGAAGACAATAAGGCCTCCAAAGTACCTTTGCCAGCACAAAGCCTGAACAAATTAGGGATGGAGGTCAATCTCGCTGCTCCTGTGTAGCTATATGGCAACAGTGAGACTGTTTTGGGGCACAAAAAGTCCTCAGAATGGTTTATCTCACTCTGAGGAGGGATGCTACACAGGGTGCTCTTCAGAAGGATGGAATATCAGTTCTACTCTGGCTGAGGATCAGGAAATGGTGGTCCAAAAAAAGGAAACTTCTCCAAGCTCTGGTAGTTAAGGAAGGACACCAGTAGATGTATACTAGGTGTCACCTTTACACAACGGGAGAATGAACTAAATTTTCATACATTCTGCCATAGGTTTATAGGTTTTTGTGATCTTTGTGTCATACTAGCCAAAGAAGGATTGTTATGCAGAGGTGGCCAATTTGCACTTGGACCCATAGGTTGCGCGCGATAGGTTGACATCTGGGCAGATGCATCTGCACTTGCAGGTGTTTACAACCTAGAAATGACTCCTGCCTGCCCAGATGTTAACTATCGTCAACTAGCAGTGGTGCATGAAATCGTACACTACATGCATACTAACTCTAACCAGTCCCATACAATTACTTCCCTGAAGCATTGAGCCTGTGACCATTTGCACAAGTTCCACGCAAGTGCACTGGCACCTCAAATGACCCCAAATGAGACTGCACGTACATAGAGTGTCATAGTTCCCACGGTGATGGCAACAGCACACATGCTGTCACACCAGGTTCTGCAGTCAAGATGTCCGTGCCCTGCCGGTGATTGGACATGTGCCCAAACCCAGGTAAATCTGCAGGCTCACGGGCCTTAGTTTAACGTGTACTAGCGTACCCGGGTGTGAACGCTAGAACACGTTAGTTGCTAATGCACTTTTCCCAAGTGCAAAAGCAGCCAGGATCTGGAGAGTTATGTTCCCAGCTTCTTGTAACTTCCATTCATTTTATGAGGTTGTGCAAGAGAACATTCTGCTGGATTATAGCCCTTGATGTTGAATGCTACAACCTCCAAACATCTGACTAAACTGCTTTGTCCTGTTTGTTCAAATCTTACTGCCTTATCATTTTGGCAAATGCCATCTACTATAGTACAGTACTTTCTTTGGGGGAAAAAAAGAGTAAACACATTTCCACTTATGTCTTGCAACAGCTTGTGGAGGGGTAGATATCACTGGCAATCTGAGCAAAAACCAAGATTTCCCTTGTGGCACCGTAAAAACTAAGGTGACCACATACGTTTTCGCAGCTTATAGCTAACCTCAATTTATGGAGTTCATCTTAAAACCTGTCCCTCTGAGCACATCTTGTTGTATATCTTCAATAGTACTCTGATTTTAGAGCTGGAATTTATTTGTGTGTGTGTGTGTGTATTTTGCCTATTAGTCCAGCTTGCTTTTTAGAGTAGATACTTGACCTCGGGATTATCTGTGACTGCAGGGGGTGTTCCCAGGCAAGCTTCTCACATTTTTAAAGTGGGCAGTCAGCATCCTTTCTCCGCAGCAGTAGATCTGTGCAAGAAGGTAAGATATTAATGGCAAGAGCAGGCTTAATGCTTTAATGACCCAGGAGGAAAAGAAGCAGCAATATTCCCTAGGGATGTACACAAATGGTTTTTTTGCCATTCGATTTGTAATGAATCAATGTGGTAGGATTCTGTTCTATATGAATATCACCCTGCTGGCTTCGTGGAGGAAGAAGAAGAGTTGGCTTTTCTACTCCACTTTTCTCACCCATTTAAGGGGACTCAAAGAGGCTGAAATGGTTTTCTGTTCTCCCCACAACAAAACACCCTGTGTCGTCAATGGGGCTGTGAGAGCTCAGAAGAGGGCTGTGACTAGCCCAAGATCACCCAGCTGGCTTCATGCAGGAGTGTGGAATCAAACCCAGTATTCCCAGATAAAACTCCAGCTCGCTAACAATTAGACCTCTTCTGTGAAGAGGTGCAGAAGAGGAATACCAGTTGGAGTAGAGGTAAATACTGACAGGCCAAAAGCTGGGACCTTTATGTGAAGAGTGGCATATAAATGTAGATAAATTCTACTGCATGCATTAATTAAGAACTTTCCCCTCCTTTCCTCCCAGCACAAACAGGCCTGAATTTTAGATTACTGTGCTTATAATACAAGATCTCAGTAAGGCAATAGTGCCACCCTCTGAAAATGAATGAATACAGCAATAGAAAGTGATGCATTCCTATCAAAATTTACAAACACTTTAAAGAATCTGTACATCATTTTAAGATGCTTCCCAGTGTGTAAAATATAATTTATGTACAATGGGTATTTAATTATGAATTGAGAAAAGAAAAAATTTACTAGTCCTGCTTTTACATATTTGTGTGAGAATTTGGAGAATGGGGTAAAATCTGCCCCAAATATGTATTTTGAAAGTTAAGTAGAATGTATTCTCTATTAAAAGCTATAAAATATGGGGAAAAAAATAACCAAGGAATATGGCATTTAAATAAAGTCTTGATGACAATCGGATGGAATTAGGGAACAAAAATTTAACACTGAGGGCCTTTCTGCACACGACGCCGGAAAACGGATCTATGAGATCTGTTTTCCGGCGGACCGTTTTGGGTCAGATTTTTGGAGGCCCTGCACATACGCATACGTGCGGGGTGGCGGCGGCGGCGGCAGGGCCAGATGGGGAAAATGGATTGGGGTGGGTGCTGTGCGGACGCACCAGCACCCATCCCAAACTGGCTCTGCTGGCGCATGCCCAGCTGTCAGAGCACATTTGACAGCTGGGGCCGCCCACTGGCCAGCACCATTGGCTCCCTCGGCGCCTGAATAGTGAGACCAGCAGCTGGTTTCACCTTCACAAGAGAAGGGGTGATGGCGCTCGCGTTCAGGGTGCTTACCTGGTCACTGGTGGGGCGATTCTGAGAGCAGCAGGGCCAGCTTCCATCGCGCCTACATGCACCGCAGCCTACATTTCCCAGCAATCCAATTTTAATCCATTTTCAGAGTGAGAGAACGCATCAGCAAAGTGTCAAGCTGAGTTTTTTTCCCAGCATAATCTAACTCAGAAAATCCACCCTTGGGATAGATGAAGTGGAAAGAAAATGGCTAGACATTTTCTTGAAGTGTTCCATTCAGGTAAGTCAAAATGGAAGCTGGAAAGTCCTCAAATAAAACAGATAGAAATGAAAAGGTGTGAGCAGTCAGATCTTACAATGGATTGAAGAAGGTTTAAAGTGAAGGTGTGCCCATGGCCTAAGTTTGCTCTATAAAATCAGGCAAGAGTTTGGTCAGCAACAACCGAATTCTCATTTCCTGTGAGACAGTGGCTTGATTGTTGGACTTGGAACTGTGATAGGAGGGCTCCCGTTTTGATTCCTGTGTGGAAGCTCCTATTCATACTAAGGCCTCTGGTATGCAATTAGGACAGCTCTAGTACAGAGTACAGAGTACCAGAGCCTAAGTGCAAATAGGCCCCTTGTGAGGTTAAAATGTAGGGAAAGAGAATAATATTCTGCACCTTGAGTTGTTTGGAAGCAAGGAAAGATATAAATGTGGAAATGCTTTTTATTGTTGTTAATTTCTGTTCTGTGCTCAAATCTGTGATGCCGTAAACTCATACAATCTACCTGAATGTTCATCTGCAGCATTACCTTGCTCTCTTGCACGCTATTTCATACATTTCATCACCCTTTAATACGTGTTTTTTTATATTCAGAAGCAAAATAATAAAACAGTCTGTTCTGAAGAATGCATCTGTGCTTTGTAAACTAATCAAGCTGTTTTGCAAACATGGTGTATAAGTGGTGCCCTCCTGCAGTGCACCATTCAGTAGTTTTTTTGCTTTGTTCTGTTTTTTCTTTTCATTAAAGGTTACATTTCAGCCCAACAGTCACTTTCCCTTCTGCATAAACACCATGCCTGTTTGCAAGGCAAATTGGGCTTGCAGTGCTCAGCTGGGTATATGAAAAATCATGCAAACTGTCCGGTACAGATGGAGCATAATGGCAGTGGGTAACAGACCCAGACATTAAGTACTAGGGGTATGTACAAATGCAATTTTTGGGATTCAATTCGAATATTTAAAATTTGATTTAAACCAAATTTGATTTGAATTAAGCAAATTCGAATCTATTCATTCAAATTTTCAATTTGTATTTGCCGACATCATTACACATCCGTACATATCCGTATGCATCCCGTAGTTATCCTGCATGCAACCTGTTTTTGTCCTGTACGGATCTGTGCAAATGCATACAGATGCAGGAAAGATGTGAATGTGCAAGTACACATGCAAATGTCCAGATAATTCGAATGAATAGATCCAAAATTCAAAATTCGTTCGAATTTTTAAATTCAAATTTATGGACATTCGATTCAAATTCGAATGTCAAAATTTGGACAAATTCCATCGAATTTCTATTACCTTCGAATATTTGTGCACACCACTACTAAGTACAGGGCCTCATATTCCAGACTAAATGTGAGTCGTGAAAGGGCCCTAGTTACCCCACAGGCACCTCCATGCAGTTACACATACACAGGTGCTGTGCCATTATCTACTGGCCAGTTTGGTCTAGTGGTTAGGGAGCCGGACTCCCAAGGACGGGAATGAAAGTTCCTGGCTTTCTCAGTTGCTGGGAAGGTCTGTTTCAGTGATGCATTGACTCCTGCTGCCATTTATGGGGGCGTTTCCTGGTTTGCTGCCAGAACTAGGGATGTGCAGGAATATTCACAGCATTTGTTATGTGGGTGTTTTCCCGCTGTCACTAGAAGTACCCATTAAGTACCCATTGATGGGTACAAAAATGCCATTTCGTACCCATTAATGGGTACGAAATGGGTACTTCTAGTGACAGTGGAAAAACACACCATATGAACTCAGACATTCGTACATTGACATTTGTACCAATACAAATGTTTCGGGACATTTGTACGAAGCTTTGGAACATTAGTGAAATGGGGAGATGGGAAAGTGGCTGCATGGTTTGAGAGCGGATTCAGAGCGGATTCAGGGTGGATTTGAGACTTTCAGAGCAGATATGTTACAGGATACATGTCGGATACATATGCGTTCGTATCGGATATTAGTATGAATCTGTACCAATCTATTCATATTGAATAGAATCCGACCACATTTGAAGGGAATCCATTTAGACAAATACAATTCAATACAAATCAGTTGCAAAAAATCCCATTTGTACACATCCCTAGATGGAATATATCCCCTATAGCATTCTGGCCTATGAGGGCATGCTGTCTGTGCTTCCTTTTTTTTTT
>MTQE01002560.1:9444876-9536112 GCA_014337955.1 Aspidoscelis marmoratus | reverse complement strand
CACACACACACTTAAACATACACACATCTCCCAGGTCCTGCAGCAGCTTCCCCCCCCTGTTCCCTTTTTAAAGATCAAGGAAGGAGGGAAATGGGCGGCCAGAATTGTGCAGGATTGCCTCTTTCAATCTTTAGGCTTGTGTAGGTGGGAAAGGAAACATTGTTATCAGGTGTGAAGTGGCTGAATTGTTACAATGAAACAGTCTGTTGTAGAGGGGAATACTCTAGCATTCCCACAGCACTGAGGAAGAAATGTTTTGAAAGCAAAAGCGGAAAAAAAAACACTGGAAAATTCCGGTGTTTATTCTGTTTTTAAGCCAAATAATCCTCAAAATACCCCTGAAACTGATTGGGAATGGGAACGGCGAGGATTCAAACAGTTTTGAAACTGTTTTAAAGTGGTAATGGGAACTCGCCTCTACTGTCCCAGATACAAAAACAGCAGCTAGGGAATTCTCAGGGCTCTCGCGAATGCTCCATTGTCATTGCCTTCAAATGAGTGCTCAAAGGGCGTGAGGATGTGTGAACTCTGTGCCCTGTGAGTACACATCCAGCCTGCGTGCCCTCAGGGCAGTCCCAAATTGCAGTACAGGCTCTGAGCAGATCTTGATAGATTTACTTTCTTGTGATAAGATTATTAACCTATATTTCTAACGCACTGTGTCATTTTTGGAACTCTGACTTCTTGGGAACTTCCCCTTTGTTCTCTTGTTTGCTCAGCACTATCCTTTGTTCTCCTTTGTTAAGCAAACTGTCCAGACATTTTCTGAACTGTGCTAAGTCTTTTATTCACACTACAAGTTTGAATTGGAAACCGGTGCAGGAGGACAAGGTGAAAAGCAAGCAGAAAAGCAAACAGGACCCAAGATCCACAAAGATTTTTAGTGTACTGCAAGATGGTCTCCAGTTTTCTCAAATCCTCTCAGTTTTTTTCTTTGTTGGGTAATTGCTGGTGTAAATGGATACTAAAGGAGAGATTTTTCACCTGAGGCCTTTTTGCACATAGGCCTCCGGTATGCAGTAAGGACAGCTCTGGTTAAAGAGCATATACACGCTCACTAGGCTGCTACAGCTTAGAAGCGTGCCCACCATTATTGCAGATGAAGTATGGAGCATGAAATAGTGCTCCACACCCATCCCTTTACCTGGACTTACCTGTGGCATCCAGCAGGGAGAGCATTTGCTGTTCTTCCAGGGCTGCAGTGGGAGTCCCTCCTCCTGGCTGCTGTGGTTGGTGGCCCTCACCACCATCAGACATTCCATGTTGTGCTGGCTGCTGGTGTGCCTCCCCACTCCACCATCTTCCCTCCCCCACTCTGTGATTGTGGGCCGCTTCCTCCCCCCTCTCAGCGATATTGCAGGGCTTTTCCTGCGATATAACTGAGAGGGGGGTGGAAATGGCTCACGATTGCAGAGAAGGGGGAGGGAGAATGGCAGGGGGGATCCAGGCACCTCTCAGGATGCCACAGTGACAGGGTGGCACAGAGGAGGTGATCCAGGGGTGGGAGGCATGCCACCTGGTCAGATCAATCTCCCCCCCCCATTGGCTGCCTGCCAGCAGCCAGTGCATCACAGAATGCCTGACGCTGGTGGCCAATCGCACCACCCAGGGGGTGGAGCTCAGTGCCAGCGCACGCCAGTACGCTTCTGGTACAGGAAGATCATTCACACTGGCCAGAAATGCATATAGTCTACCTGTACCCAGAATGTACCATTAGGCTGTAGTGTGAAAAGGCTTCTGGTATCTTTTTCCTTTATTTTTCATCAAGTGGATCGCTCTGCCAATTTGCAACCTTCTCCAATTTGATGAGGTAAACCAAATTCCCTAAGCGTTAAGCTTGTCTCCAGGCATGTAGTAAAACCTGAAATTCCCCACACAGTGCCACTTGAAGGGGCCAAAACTTCATAATACTAATGCTTACTTTCAACATCTGGTGAGCACCTTCCAGAATCTGTTTGATTGGGGCTACTGGAAGCCAGATGAAGTTTGGGTGGGGACTTGGCTGGCTTCTGGTAGTCCTTCTCACGGTGCACCACAGGCATCAAGGTAAGCAAAGGATTGCTCCTTGCGTCTGACAGGGAGCAGCAAGAGGTAATAAAGGAGAACTTGTTTTAATCCCAACACTTGTTATCTGGAGGTAGCCCTAATCCGCATTACCCAAGAGTTTTGAGTTTCCTTCTCACAGTCTCATCCTTAGCAGCTTTTTCTAAGTTCCTCTGCAGCTTTCCTTTTAGCTTGATTGAACCGTCTTAAAAGTTCACAACACGCTGCACCTTCCCTTGAATTCCAGCTTGATCAACGACTATTTAAGCAAACATGTTACTTTATCACACGATCAAACCTTGAGTCCTCTCCTGAACATGTACCTACCCATCCAGGAGTACTTATATAGCAAATGCAAAAGACAGGTTTTTCCAGTCAGAAGAGATTTTGCTCATATGTCTGCAATTCATATAGTGCTCAATATTGAACATCTAACCTCAATTTACTGAAGCTCTAAGCAAACTTTATCCAATTCCTGTTCCACTTCACCCCAAGATGCAGTCAATATAAAAGTCAGCAAACCAGAAGCTGTCACGTATGAGTGTAGCCTTTACACGTTCAAGCTCTCTGGATAAAAGACACATAGCAAAAACGTGTCGCAACAGAATCTGAGGGACTCAGCTCTTTCTTTGGAAGCTCCATACTCCCTTTATCCACTCCTCTCAGCTAGTCCTTCAGCCAAGGTGGAGATGTTATAGATCAGGCTGAGTAGTCTGCATTTCTACAGATAGAGATTATCTTCCTTTTGCAGAAGTCATACCCTCCTCTGTTATGTTTTCTGCCAATTACTAGAAAGATACCTAAATATTACCAGGTTACCAAAATGCCATCCAGACAGAATTTGTTCCCAGAGAAGTATTGTAGTATAACAATGTATTGGGTCTAGCCATAACTCTTGTCTGACAAACATCAACGGGCAGTCATGTGTCACAGAAAATAATGTTGGAAATTGCATGGATTGAGAAACTGCTTCCCCTTAACATCTACCCATTATTTTTAAAAGGGTCAAATAGGCTCAATTGTTTTCCCTTTATGAGATGTTACCAAAAGAAAGTCTGGTGAGGACTTTCCTCACTCCACCTACTCCACCACGTCTCATCTAGACCAGGAATCATCACTTCAGCCCCAGCAAAAGTACACGGAGGCCAGTCTCCCACATTCTGGATCATGTATTAATGTGCTTATTTTGGAAGGTTTAACTCAAGGCCAACTACAGCAGGAAAGGGAGAATTAGAGGTATTATAGGCTGGAAGAAGAGAGAGGAAGCACTCCATTCCAGACTTGTGACATCCTCCACCCAAACATCACACAATGCAGCCTAAAAAAAAAAAGTGCTGTTATTCTGAACAAAAAGACTCCCCCCAATTCATTACAGCTCTGTTTGTGTCAAAAGGTGGAAGGAAATGGGTATCCATCATCTACCACACTGTGACATCTCTGTCCATTGACACAGCTGGTAAAAATGTATGCCAGTGCATTGTGGTACACAGAATTCTAGTGCCCCTTGGTCTGGAACTGCCTACAGATGTGAAGGTAAAGGGCAGGGGGTGGCCTTGTGTGGCACAGAACTTCATACAATCAAGTTCTGCATATGAGAAACCTCTGGGAATAGGGGGAAGCTCCTGCCTCAGAGGTGGTAACAGCAACCAGCCTAGATAGCTTTAAGAAAGGGTTAGACAAACTCATGGCATGTCTAGGTACATCCTGCAGGCTGGGGAGAAAGGCAAGATGCCTCTAAAGGCCATTTGCAGAGATCTGAGAGCAGGTGAAGGTTTTGTATTTGTCTTCTGCCTCAGATACCCAGAAGCAACTGATGGGGCAATGTGTCAGACAGGATGATGGACTAGATGGGCTGTGACCCAATTCAGCAGGGAGGGCTCTTCTTATTTTCTTATGCTCACTTTGTACTCAGATATACAAAGTACTGTTAATAAATGCAGGTAATTACCTAGAAAGACAAAAGCTTGGTAGTATTCTTCCACTCGTTGTGTGTTTAACAGAAGAGGAGAAAAAATACTTCAACAGGGCGAATACAACTGACAAAGTTCCAAGTCTCCTTTAGGGAATTGCAGTTTAGATTGATAAATTATCAAAAGCACATACAAAGCAAAGCTTATACTTCTGGTAAAGGAATAGTAACACTGTTGTCTAGAAGAATACACAGTGCTGCCTATGAATGGCCTTTAGGAAAGCTGGAAGCGCACAGTACATAGATTCTTCCTTTTATAGTGATGTCTTCTGAAGACAGCCATCTACAAACACATGTGGTGGCTATCTTTCTCTAATCTGAATTTTAAGTTGTGCTGTCATATAGAATCCAGAACAGCTTTCTCAAGTCTCCTAGGGTGGCCCCATAATGTAGGCAACTCCTACGGACACTCTTTCTTCCATACAACTGTTAAAATGATGTCTGAGATCTCTACCGGCCTCCTAATTGCCACCTTAACTTGGAGAGGACTAGTTATTTTAACAGAGCCATTTCCTGCCCCAAATTAAAATATCTGAAGCTATTGTTTTTGGTTTAGCCCAGAACATATGAACATGGTAACCACAAGATTTCCTGTGTTACCATCCTTTGCTTTCAGTAATATTTCTTGGAAAATCTAGTCAAAACTTGATTCATACCACACTGGTGGGTCAAAGTCAACTCCTAGTGACTCCATGACCTTCTTTTGATGAGATACGAGGGAGCAGACCTGTGACCACCTGCTGTCCAGGTAATTACCCTAACATTGAGCTATGGCCTTTTCAGAACTGCACATCAGTGGAAGTTGTCAAAGCAAAGCCAAAGTACACTTCCACTGTCTATATTTTAGGACTTGTAGCCATAGGAACTGAAGACTAGCAGTCTGAGTAGAACAACAGGAAAAACAAATCCCATTTTTGTTCTAGGTTTTCCTGGCAGGTTAGTCTAACTTCCAATGGAAACAATCAGTTAAAGATGTGGTTATCATGCATTTTCTGGTATGTGCATTTTTTAATTTAAAAATGGCCTACCATTTAAACTGTTAGAATTTCTGGAATGTGTAATTTTATATCTTATACCTCTAAACTAAAAATGCCACATTATTGGCAGTGCTCTGTATTTTAAGGATTAGATTTTCTACCTCGCCAGGTTGAAATTCATCACGGCTGTTGCAGTACTAAAAAGGTGAAATCCATCATTGTTGCTGCAGTACTAAAAAGAAGTGAACTGCCAATTAAGAATTCAAAGAGGACCAAATAAAATGGCTGTGGTGCTGCAGACATTTAGGCAATTTCAATGCCACGCCTGCCATTGCAGTTTTGAGGAGCCTATCTATCTATAGGACTGTAACCATCATTTTTGGTGGTCCTGTCATGATGGTCTTCAAGATCTTATTTGACTGCAAGGGAAACCTGTAAATAAGCCATTCAAAAGTAACAGAAGGTAAGATCATGTGAAGCAACCATTACCCTCAGCCATAAAGCATCTTGCAGTTACTGGAATTAAATCGTTTGGGGTCATTTGTATGGATAAACAAAGGAACAGTTTCTCTAGTTAGAAAGAAGTAAGATCTTCTCCGTCAAAGTTTTTCTGTAGGCACAATTAATCCAGAAGGCATCCATTCCGGCTGGTCAGAGATGGAAAAAAGCAGAAAGCTTGAAATCAGTTGCAAGGCAGCCAAGCTGGACAGGAATGGCCGCAGGTGTCCGAAACATAATAATTGCTGAAGTTTGAGTCACTTACGTAAGGAGCAGGCTGGTAAAAGCAAATTACGTTAGTGGCATTGGGAAGAGTGTTTTGCTCTACCAGCACTCTGAGGGCTAGAAGGGAGATCAGGTTTAATGTCTGCCTTCGCTCGTGGCCCATGAGGCACACTGTACTCTCATTCACCACTCTGCGCAAAGTCATCAGATAGTCATATTTGCTTTGGTCTTCCTTAGCAAAGTGATTCTGGAGGTAGATCTCCAGTTTGTGCTGTTGTTCCAAAATGTCTGGGAAGTCTATGAAGAACCGAGAGCACATATAGCGCTCGAGGGTTTTTATTTCTTCTTTGTCCGTGGGCTTGAAATCCCTCACAAGAAGATGGCTGTACTTCAAGAGTCCTCCTCCCCGGATCTCCTCAGGGCTTTTAGTGGCTATCAGCCTGTTCTTAAGATGATCCAGGGCTTCCTCAAAGTCACCATACTTGCTTTCTCCAATTACAGTTGGGTGGAAATGCTCCGACATTGGGTTTTCTGAGCAATTGTAATAAAAAAGGAGCGAGTCTAGTATTATTTGAAAGGAATCCACGCTGAACTCGAACTGACGCTTTAAACGGTCAACAAACTTGAGCTCTACATTCCTGCCATGCCTATTGGAGAGGGAGATCAAACTCCATCGGTCAATATCAGTACAAACTTTCACCAGTTTTTCAGTATAGGCTTCTTTAAGAGTCACAGGAGTCATTTTAAGCTTGTTTACTCCTTTAGGCAAGAAGTCTAAAAGGGACTCCAAAACAATGTCTCTGACTAACTGGAATTCAGACTCACTTGGGAGAGACACTTGAAAGACAAAATCCAAATCCTTATAACCCAGTCCATTATCTTTGACCAAGACGTGACCAGCTGCAGAACCATTGAGACGAACATCATGTACCTGGATGCTTGCTTCTTCCAGCTTCTTGTGAACAGTTTGGATAAAATCCTTCAGAGTTATTTCCAGAGTTGGAAAGTTGCCTCGTCCATGAATTGGTACAACCTCTGACAAGATCTCATGCAGACGTCTAACCTGATCCCAGTTCAGCACGTTGAAGCATTTGGAATTAGCATTAAGTCTCTTCTCTGACATTGCAGAATGAAATAACTAAAAAGAAAGAGAATGCCAATGAGATTGATGAATTACGCCACAAGGACATAGAACGGATAGAAGAGCTCGCAATACATAAGGACCTTTTATGTTGGAGGAAATAAATACAATAATTATTATTTGCTGGGGCCTGCTTCCTAGAAAAACTTGTGAATTTCAAAAATCCAAATATGAAACTAGAGTATCAGGCGCAAGGTACAGTGGGGATTGGGGAACTGCATCAGCAAGCACCATGAAACGTTCTGTAGGAGAAAGATATGACTTGCTCCTAGTTACCTCTGGAGGCGACAGCCTCATGCTCTCTCAGACGTGCCAAGAGCAAAGCCAGAATTTACAACTGATCAATTGTGACTAATCATCACAATTCAGAAGTGACTGTACTCATAACACCCACAAAAGCAGAAGTCCTAAAGTCAACAGTGCCAGAACTCAGAAGAGTGATTAAAACTCTGAACTGATGGAAGTTATTAGGTTCAATACCCACCACCTTAAAAAAAGAACAAGAAAAAGATCCCAGACTTTGGTCCTTCCTGCACTGGGCCTCATTTCGGATTATGTCCCAGAATAAGAACCTCTCATCTGCATTATGGTACAATCTCTGGCAGGCTCCTGGTGGGGTTTGCCGTAGTCTGCACCAGCATGCAGATGGCAGGTCTCTATTCTGGGATATAATCCAGAATATGACCCAGTGCAGAAAGGGCTTTTGATACTCACAGGTAAAACGCAAGTCAGTGACACTAATCCTGTAAACAATGTAGGAGTTGCAAATGCACAAATTTCTGTATAATTAAACTCTTTAAATCCTGCATCCTACCAATTGGTTTATAAAGTTCTAGCTGAGCCCAGTGGAAGGAAAGGATTTAACCCTTGCCATTCTCCTATCATGCTAGTTCAACACTGGGTCCTATTGCATGAAATGGGATCAACTGTGCAAAACTTCCTAAAACATGAAAAGCCTTTTGCTGACTAAAGGAGCATGTTTGATGGGCACCAATAGGGCCATTTGTACAGCAACATGTGGTTCTCTAGTGGGAAAAAGCCTGCTGGCCTCACAACTCAATTTTAATCTTAATCTAAAGCACATGATCAATAGTACTTTTAGCCATTTATGCTATAAAGCATCTTTAAAGTTAAAAAAAAACATTTAATGAAGTCAGACAATGGGTGCAGTGGGTCAAACCTATTAAGTCGTTCGTCTGCACTTGTTTTCTTTTATTCTTTCTCAGAAAGTGTTGTGGTCCTGTTGGTGTGGGTTCTGTAGTGACTCTGAATCAAACACAATATCCCTAGTCATCTGCCCCAAATAATGGGGCTCTGAACAAATGAATTTTCTCCACAAAAGTGTCTTTCTTTACATAGCAGAGGCAAAACATGTTGCTCCTGCTAGATCTCGGGGACTCCAATTCCCAGTGCTCCATGCAGCATGGAAAATGCCAAGTAACAGGAGGCCATCATATTTAGCTACTTTGTAAGTATATTAAGTGTGTTTCAAACACTTCTTTGTGATCTGAATTTATCCCAGTGCTCTTTTATATGTAGCATATGAATCTCTGAAGCTGTTTTATCTCCTGTTTACTGATGGGGTATGTTGCTGACTGGAACCCTCCAGAATTTTGGGCAGAGATATTCCCTAATCCTCTGAGCCAAGAATCAAGGATACATACCACTGCAGCACTGTGTTATGGTTCTGCTTAGGCTGAGTTCATATGCAGTGTTAAAAAGAAGCCCCTCAAAGACGGCTCTGTGGTAATTTGGGTGGTACCTGCCCCATGCCAGTGTGTCTACCCTACTTCTAACGCCCAGAAAATACAATTCGGAATTGGATTACAGGTGGATTAGTGTTGGGATGAGAACACTACTGCCACAAAGCTATTGCTTCTAAGACACTTCTGAGATGCTTCTACTACTGTGTGTGAACATAGTCTTAATCATGATGACTTTGACCTCCAACTTCTCACCTGAACATGACACTAAACATGGCCAATGTCTTGTTACTGCATGGATCATCACAAGTTCCAAGTCAAAGTTTTAATCATGCTTCGCTGCTTTGCAATTTGGCTAATTTTCAACTTAAATAAATTTCAAACAGAAGTAGTACTAAAGAAGCATAAGGAGTAAAGCATAAAGAGAAAATTCTCTCTATAAAAAAATTCCCCGATGCCCTGAGAATTTACATTTGCTTGTTGTAAAAGAAACTATCCCAAAAGTCTTTCTTGCTGAACTCTAGAATTCAGAATGTTCACTTATTACAGTTCGTTAGGGAGTATCAGAAACAAACGGCAATTTTTATTTTAGTTAGATGACAATTAAAATGGCAGCTGCCTGCCTAGCAAAGTTGAGCTAATCCTTAGATGTCTTGAAAAAATTAGACTGAATTTATCAACCGTATGCGAGTTTTACTAAAAAATTCAAAAGCCTTAGAAACTGAAGGAGTATTTGCATATTTCTATGATTATGTCTCTTTTCTTCCACATCCCACACTAGAACCTTTTCTGCTTTTAGGTTTCATTTCTAATTTCAAGATTTTTTTTTCAAATGAGGGTTTATAACCTGTCCATTTGAGCAGCTGTTTCCACAAAGTACATCTGAATATGCACTTTAATCCAGAAAACAGTGGGTTCTAATTTGGATTTCTCACTTTTTCCCAGATGATAATGGCAAGCCATGTCTTCATCTGTCCTAAAAACCACAGAGATGCATCCATGACCTTGACCTGAAGGTACCACCCAACAAACTTTAATTGCCTCTGTGAGACTTAGGCACCAACTAATGGCTGTAGCTCAGCGGTAGAGCAAACTACCCGAAAAGCAGTTTGATCCTCTGCTCTCTCCTTGGAAGTACTTAATGGGAAGCCACTATCTCTACCAAGGGACCTGCATAGAGATGTCCAGGCTGTCAACTAGGAGTCAGCCATGGTACCCATCAAGCCAAAGAGGCCTAAAGCACATAACCCCTCAATACACAAACCACACACTTTTGGACAGCTCCTGAGCATAGATATATGCAAATAACTACTAGGACATCATGTGATGTCTGGTGCATTGCACAGAACATGAAAGTTAGAGCTATTAATATCTATAGGCCTTTTCTTGAATCGTGCCCATTACAACAGGCTTAACTAACTGCTATAGTTTTGATTTACCCCAAAGAATCTGTACCTTATGACCTACTGATCCCAAAGAGCACCTATAATTTCCAGGGGGCTTCAGGGTTCTTTCAAAAACAGTCATCTGTGAGGCAAGTGCCTCAGGCTGTAGATGCTGATAGGTGGCTGGAACAGCTTCTCAGTATAGATAAATCATTCTGCCACAAATATTGTTTGTGAAAAATCCAGCTTTTTAAAGAGCCAGCAAAACAAGCATCAACACAATACATTTTCCCTCAATTCTCTGGAGGCTTTTTTTTTTTAGGTCTCAGAATAAGAAAGCAGACAACATTGAAATATAGATATTTTTGGTCTCATTCCAGTCTTTAAAAAAACTCACATTGAAACCAATTATTTGAAGGCATCGGGGTATAGATGTTCAACATCTGTTATTGTGTCACAGACAATGAGTGGATGTGCACAAGTGAAGACACTAGGAATAGAGGAAATTCTTTATTTACTCAAATGTCTCCTTAGTTGAGTAAATAAAGAATATTCTCCATTTCTGGCACCTTCAGTTGTACACATCTACACATTGCCTAGTTTGGGTGTTGTTTGTTTACACTCCTCCCTGTCTGTCAGACAGCCATGTGTTACGGCTGATAAATTTGTTTCTCTCTTTCTGAGAGCAAGAACTCATCCTCCAACTTACATAGCTAGTACCAACTAGCCCATTATACTACTGACTATCATACAACCTCCTTTGTAGTTGTTTTGCTGAATACCATTGACTTGTGGCTGGCTTCTGGTTGCCTTCATGGACATTTCCACGGACACCTCTATGCAGTTTTCTTGGCAGGGATACAGAAGTGGTTTGCCACTGCCCACTTCTGGGGAGTGGGGCTGGGGTTGAACCAGCAACCCTCTGCTTTTCAGGCAGTTTGCTCTACCACTGAGCTACAGCCACACTCAACTTCTGTACTATGCGTCTGTGCTATAATAAGTTACGACACTGAAAAATAGATTCTATTCTGTTCTTGTACTGTTTGTCATCTGTATTGCGAATTTTGCCTCCCCAGCCTGTTCACTACAGCAATAAAGCGCAACATTGCTTTTCTATTTTACAAAGTTCAGCTGCTAGTAAGTGCTAGAATGACAATGCCCAAGATCCCACTGTCCTTTAAAAGCAGAGCTTAGAAATTTATTTGTCTGGGGAGAGCCTTTTCCTGTTTTTCTCTACATATTAGAAAAGCTGTGGTGCAATGTGGGACTATTTCCCTTTCTTGATCTTGTAACAAGCCACTAATGCCTTTTAAGGATGTGATGTATCTGATGAACAAAATTGAGCATCATACTGTCACTGCTTTGAATTTTTTTTTTTTTTTTACTGTTTGGTGCATTAAGCCTTTAGTTGCTAAGTTTATTTATTTATTTGTATTTCTATCCAGCCCTACACCTGGAGGTCTCAGGGCGGGTTACAATATTATAAAAATCTTAGACAGGTCCCTGCCCACAGGCTTACAATCTAAAGAGACAAGAAACAAAAGCAAAAGGGTGTGGGAGGGAAGTTGTGATAATTCAGAAAACCAGTACAATACTTTTAGCATTATTCTGTGAAAATAGTCAATTAGAAAGCAACTATCTGTGGGTGAAACATGTCAAAACTTTTTATGACTGTGTTTTCTGTACTGAAATGTATTTTTTTGCCCATTAGAGACCATCTGTCTTCAGAACTATATGCATGTCTCAGCGAATCCCCACAGCAAGCTTATTTCGCTTTCCCTAAACCGAAATAATAGAACCGGATGCAAACGCAAATTTGCCTGTTCCCATTACTTTTAACTTAATCGCATTCGATCTGGATTCTGAGGATCGTACGTGGAGTACGTGACTCAAGGCGGGACTCAAGTGGCTACTTTTTAAGTGGCTTTTCGGGGCTGCCCTGCCCTCTTCCTCCTGGCATGGATGTGCCACCCATAAGGGACCCCTTCACCGAGCCTAACTGGGTGGCTGGGTGGCTGCTGCTTCCATGGATGGAGGAAAAATGGCAGCGGGCAGCCAGCCAGTGATTCTTTCCCCTCCTCTCCCCATTGCTCAGGGCACACAGCAGCAGCGGCAACTAAAGCCCCTTTGCTTTAAATATCCACATTCAGCTGCTTTCATCCCTTTCCCTTTCTAAAGTCAGAACTCCAAAGAGCTAGAATTCCGCAAAATTGCAACATTGTTATTCCAACCATCAAGGTGTGAAGTGGTTCCAGCGATACAGTGTAGCGATCCCTGTTAAGTGGATTTTTACACTGAAATCACTGTCTTTGGAAGCAAACTATTGGGAGAGGGAAACCCTAAACATGGATTCTCATCCCTGAAAATGGTACTGTCCACACAGTAAAAAATGTAAAACGTTTCAAGCGCACGATCCGGAGTGAGACCTGTTGAAATCAGGATTGAGATTCACCACGCTTTGGGGTGGTTTAAAACGGGAAAAGTGTGTTAAGCCAAACTGCCGTGTGGACTCCAAGGACTGAAAACGTTTTGAATCTGAGATAAGGTTGCCGTGAAGACATGGCCTCTGTGTATTTCTTGTAATAGTTGGTTTTGCACAGCTAGTTTTGCTGGTGCTGCACCTTTAATATTCTTTAGTGTTGTTTATTTTGACACTGTACTGGCAATTTTACACCAATATTTTAACTGATTTATAAATATAACTATATAGTGACACATTTACATCATTGCAGTGACGTGGTTAGTTTATTTTTTTTTCCCTGAGTGGCAAACTGATAAATCCTTTTCCTCTTCATCCTTTTGGAGTTTTTAGAACTATCCATTTCAAGAGACTTTTGGCTCACATACACTGCTAGGCTGTGCCACTGAAACCCACAGCATGGCAGCATCCTTTGTACATATTTTACACATTCCTTCTAGGAAAACAACCAAAACACCATCTACACGCTGCAGCTAAGGACCTCCCAGATACTCTTGAATTCCAATGCCCAGTGTGCTTCTTGGCACAGCCAGTGACGGATGATGGAAGGCAAAAGTCTAACACCTGGAGAACCTCAGAATTCCCTATCTCTAAAACAGAGTTTTCTACCCCACTCACTCGATCCCCCTTTAAATCTGAAATACACCCTGAAGTAAAGTTTTGAGAAACTCAGCCCATCATTTCTGGAACTTGAGATACTCTTAAGATATACCTGCTATTTCATTTATGGCACTTTGCAAGTCATTTTCTGGGTTTCCAAGAGGCTTAGAGGTGGAATGGGAATGCTGTTTCCGGAGATTTTTTTTTTTAAAGTTGCTTGCTGATGCAGTTATTGTCTACGTTGCCATCAACGGACCCAAAATAGCTACTCTTTAAACAGCACCCAGATACTACAATACAGTTCATTTCATTTGAATTATACGTGACCTTTCAGCTCAGATGAACATGTAAAGAAGTTCATTGCGTTTAGAACAAGTGAATACTAAAACATATATTAAAAGCATTTTTTAAAAATTAACCACTCAGCCCCATTCTTCTTGAACAATGGGAGCCAAATGCTGTGTGCATTCAGAAGGACTCACGGGGAGTTTGTTTACACGGTTTGTTTCTAAACGGGCTGTATCCCCTTCTCCCCTAATCCCCTTTCAGCCCAATTTTATCCACTGTTCTCTCTGAACGTAGTAATTCTGGCAAAGCTTTCCCCACCAGAGCTCAGGAATAAGGCATTAAGCTTCCATCAACCACCTCCTACCTCCCGGAAAAGATGAACAGGGCAGCAGGGCAGGCAGAGAACACGGCGGTCAATTTGACATGGAGTAGCGCCACTAAAAAGTAGAGCAGCGCCCTTGGAAGAAGAAGAGTTGGCTTTTCTACTCTGCTTTTCTCAGCCATTTAAGGGGACTCAAAGCGGCCGAGAAAGCTTTCTATTCTTCTCCCAGCGACAGAACACCTTGTGAGGTGGGTGGGGCGGTGAGAGCTCAGAAGAGAGCTGTGACTAGCCCAAGGGCACCCTGCTGGCTTCGTGAAGGAAGAAGAAGAGTTGGCTTTTCTACTCCGCTTTTCTCACGCATTTAAGGGGACTCAAAGCGGCTGAGAAAGCTTTCTGTTCTTCTCCCCGCGACAGAACACCCTGTGAGATAGGCAGGGGGTGAGAGCTCAGGAGGAGAGCTGTGACTAGCCCAAGGTCACCCTGCTGGCTTCGTGGAGGAATGCGGAATCAAACCCTTATTCCCAGATAAGAGTCCGGCTCCCTAACCACTAGCACAAACGTTATCGGGCCAGCAATCCATCACCACCCTTTAAGACGGCCGACTGCAGAACCGGCGTGCCTCTCACGTTCCCCTCGAACAAGCCCACGCCAAGACCAGGGGACGGTCGCCCAGCCGAGGGATCCGTTTTCCCGTTTCCTACGGACTGGTGAATCCAGAGGAGCAGTTCGAGTGCAGACAGCTTAGTCCTGAACGCCGCTTGTAGAAAAAGCCTGGGAAGCTTTCCAAAGGGCTCCTCCGCCTTCTGCCAAGGGGAAGACGGAGAACTCTCGGGCACCCGAGATGCCACACTTTCCCACGTTTTCAGAAGAACTTCCCCCTCAGGAGGCGGCGGACGAGCGCTGCGCTGCGCAGGTGGGCCCGGAGGACGCCCCACGGACTCATTCACTCACCCAGAAAGGCTCTTCGCAAAGGGACCTCGTGTACACAGCAGCAGCAGCAGCGGGACAGACTTCCCCAGGACGGCCCCGAGCGTCGCCCGGGCGGCTTCCTTTATACGTCCCACCGCCTTCGAGCAAGCGCCACGCCCGACCCCACCGGGTGGGGCGCGGCAGAAGCGAAAATGCAATCGGGTGGTGTGCTCGCCTCGCCTCCAAGGCTGTAATCCTGCCCTGAACCCTCGAGAGTTGGGTGTGGATGCCTGTGCATTGAGTTCGGGATGGGAATGGGACGGAAGCGTGAATTTATTCATAAGCTGAGTGGGAAGGGAAAACTGGGACTCCCCGCGTAGGGCTGGAACTGGGAAGAGGGAAGAAAACGACCCTCATTCTAGAAACCCATCAGCTCATCCAGTGTGGTATCAGCAACACACTGCAGTATTTTTTACACAACTGGATGTAGGTGTTTTGCCCATCCATCCATCCATCCATCCATCCATCCATCCATCCATCCATCCATCCATCCGGTGCTCTGGCTGCATTCACACCTAAGTTTTAATCTAGCTTCAGTGCACTTTTGGAGTGAGAGAACACCTCAGCAAAGTGAGTCTCTGTTTTCCTTTGGCATTATCTAACCCAAAAATCCATCTTTGGGATGGACAATGCAGAAGGAAAACAACTGCTTGTTTTGCTAATGGGTTCTCTCACTCTGAAGATAGATTAAAGCTGGATTAAAACTTGGGTGTGTGGATGCAGTTTCTTTCTCTCCCTTTGCATGGAGTTGCATCCCCAATTCACTGGGACTAATTTTGCTCTGTTGCAGTTTCTGCCAGATGTTTTGCAAAGGTCACCAGGAGACATGATCGCGGTCTTCGCCGATCTGAAAGGCTGTCACAGTGCAGAGGGATTGTCCCTATTCTCAGTGGAACAAGATGGAAGGACCAGAAACAACGGAATGAAACTTCCAGGGAGTCAATAAAGGTTAGATATTAGGAAAAACTTCCTGACAGTGAGGGCTGATAGTGAGTTCTCCTTCACTGGAGGTCTTCAGGCAGAGGCTGGAGCTACATCTGTCTGGGATGGTTTAGGAAATCCTGCATTGAGTAGGGGGTGGGACTCCATGGCCCTAGAGGTCCCTTCCCATTCTATGATAATTCTCAGGCATGTCAGATGAGGCACAAGAAAGAAGCCCCCTGAGGCATGAGCCAGTCCCAAGTAATTCTGCACACACACCTCCATAGGTCAGCATCCAGTGAAAGACAGAATTAGTTCTGTGAGCCTAGGGGAGCTTTACTCCTTACAGTACCAATTCAGAAGCAGATTGTGAGTTATTTGGATATGGTTGCAATATTGGGGAACCAAAATTCCCAGTACATGTGCCTTAAATTGCTGTTTGGCTCCTGACCATAAATGGAATCTTAAGGCCAGTTATTTCCAGACACATGAAACAAATTAAAATCCCTGTATTTTAAGCCAAATTCTTCCAGTGTCTTTCTTTTGATCCTGTTTGAGTCTATTCCATGTCTTCAGGGGGGGTATTTTATCATTCAGGCAGCTTTGCTAATCATATAACCTTTGCAGCTTAGTAAAATGCTCTTCTTCCTCATGACAAATGTTCTGGAAAATATCTTTTCAGGGGTCTTGTCTTTGCCACCCACCAAGATAACTAGGGATTTTTGACACCGGGGATTTCAGCTTTCTCATGTGTTCAGAAGATGCTTTTAAATATTGTGGAACACGCAAGAGGACATTTGCCATCACATGGGAACTTTCATTATGCCTTGAGCACTGGAAAGCCCTCTGGCTCTAATTATCTTACAAACTTCTGAATATTTAGTGTAATATTAAAAACATAAAAAATAGTATAACATTAAAAGCAATGATATTGTAAGTATGGACCTATTTTTAGGGTCAAAGGTAAGGTTTTCCCTGTAATAAAGTATGATCTGGGAGAGTTGGACCATAAGGATCACAAGGCTGAGAACCATCTTGCCTGAGAGGAGTGGAGGGGAGAAGAGGCAGCAGGCTGGGCTCTGCCATCTTGCTCCCAGCAGTGCCCCTCCCTCCTCCAACTGCCATCATCACAAGGCTGAGAACCATCTTGTCTGAGAGGAGTGGAGGAGAGAAGAGGCAGCAGGCTGGGCTCTGCCATCTTACTCCCAGCAGTGCCCCTCCCTCCTCCAATTGCTGCCATTACTAGATGGCAAAGAGACTATGGCAGCCAATCCACCAGTTGAAAAATGTCTGGGCCTGAGGCTGAGCAGGGCGGGGCTGAGTAGATGCTGGCTGACCACCTTTACCATCATCCGGTTTGTCATCAATGAAGAGAAAATTCAAAGTAAAGATAACAGGAATATTCCAGCAATAAGAAATGAACAGAAGAATTGGAACTGAAGACCTCAAGTGCTTGCTTTTTGCTGTTCCCTGTTCCCTCCCACACCATTTTCCTTTTGTTTCTTGTCTCTTTAGATTGTGAGCCTGAGGGCAGGGACCTGTCTAAGATTCATATAATATTGTACAGCCCTGAGTACAGGTACAGCACTTTAGAAATAAACAACAACAACAGCAAAGGCTGAGTGCTAAAGAATCAGTGCTTTTGCGCTGTGATGTTGGGGAAGATTTGAGAGCCCCTTGGACTGCAAGGAGATCAAATCAGTCCAAAAGTGAAGAAAATCAACTCTAACCATTCATTGGAAGGACAAATGCTTAAGCTGAAATACTTTGGCTTCCTAATGAGAAGACCTTGGAAAAGACCTTGGAGTTGGGAAAGATGGAAGGTAAAAGAAGAAGGGGGATGGCAGAGGATGAGATATGTCATGCTCCAGTCTGGAGCATGGCTCACTGTGACCAAGTTGCCCCTATCCAGGAAAGGTCAAATCTGGCAAACCAGTCAGAGATAGTGGTAAGCAATCATGGCTACTGTTGCCACCTGAGTGACAAATCTGGAAGCACAATAACTCCATCTTATCTTGATTTAGTTCTACTGGTCCACAACCAACCCATTATTGTCAAGCACCCAGACTGCTGCCTCTGGTTCAGATGAAATGTAGAGAGTTGTATGTCTTCAGCATATTGATGACCTCTCCCAGTGGGTTCATATAAATGATGAACATTATAGAGAACAGAACTGACTCCTGCATTCCCATTGCTGCTTTCTGGAATCTACCACAAGAGAACCACTCTAAAGCAGTTGCTCCAACAAGTATCAAAAGTTACTCATAGATGGAGGGGAACCAATAGGCCTGAACTGCCCCTATCCTTCATTCTATAAAGATCATCTATCAAGGCAAGCAAGGCATTATTATTGCCATATCTCCATTGGAAACCAAACTGAAATGGGCTAGATAACACATTTCTTCCAAACATGGGTGTAGTTAGGTAGATTGTAATAAGAGGATTGTGGCCAACTGGGTGATAGTTGTTTAATACCTTTGGATCCAGAGAAGTCCACTGAAGAAGGGAGCATACCACAGCTTTCTTAAACAATCTTGGTACCTCCCACACCAACCATACCTCCTTGACTAGCTTTTATTAGCCATGATGGATGAAACAAACAGCTGGCTGAACTTCTGCAGGCAGTTTGTCTACTTCTGATTGCAATTATTGAAACTGATCCAAAATAATAGGATGAGGTAGTGCTCTAGTTAGCTTCATTGAGCCAATTTTGCATTTCAGTTGGATTATGGTGCTGCACCAGGTACCCCAGGGGACAAAGCTGGGTAAGGAGCTCCCAGCTCACCCATCTAGGTCATCTCATTCATCCATAACAAAACCATGAATAAATGACGTGTTTTGGACAGATTGGGCATTTAACAGTAGCACCACCAAGTGAGTAGCGAGGTTGACAGGCATGGCTTCCTCTGCTTGTGAGACCTCTCTAGCAAGAACAGCCTGAGGCCCTGCTTGCTTAGATTTGAATGGAGACAACAGAAGGGTCTCCTGGCTCCTGCCCAGGAGGGGAATTTAACTTGGTTCAAACACTTCCTTTTTTTGCACACAGATGGATTAAACTATTGGAAAAGCACCAACCTCTCACCTTTGACCTTCTCCCTTATTCTCTGTGACCCAGTACTAGGAGTAGACAACTACAGGCAGCCAGAAAAGATAATAAAATGGGACATGCAGTGTGGGCATTACTATTTAAAAACACATTAAAGGACAACAGAATAAGGCCACCCAAACAGGATCCTAATAGACACTGCCTTGGCTCTCTGCTGCACTAAATAGTAGCTGCCTGGCTCCACCCTCTGTAGTCCCTGATGAAGCTACTCAAACCAGCTGTTTTGGCTCTGACTGTAGGCAGATGTTCTCCAGGGCTGGATAATGGCAAGCACAACAGGCAGCAGCTGTTTTGAGGAGCAAAGTCCTTGCAATTTATTTGAAGGAGATTGTCTCTCTGTTGTACTAAGTGGTGACCCAACCTCTAGCCCAGGTGAAGCTGTTCAAGCCAGCAGAAGCAGCTCCAACTTGAAGCAAATATTCTCCAGGGGTGGCTGGATGATGGTAGCAGTTCTTTGGAGCAGCAGTGTCTTGGTAGCAGTCTTCCACTTTGATCCCTCATTTCTAGGTGGTTATATGTTTCCTCATCTTTATTTTGTCAGACTATAGAGATGCTGTGCTTTCCACCTCCAAAGAATGTAAAGAAGCATGATATCATAGGCACAAGTGAGTGTAAGCATAGCAGGTAGTAACAAAGTGCACGTTCATGGTATCAACCATCCTTGATTTGTGGTCCGAGATCACAACATCATGATATTGTGGATGGTACAAAGCTATGTAAGAACATGGAAGGGCATTGCCTTCCATTACACTGTTTGGAAGCAACTCAAATATGACAGAAGGAAGGACATTAAAGGAATATTTATTTTTTTGTTGACTTCTGTGTCAGAAGACAATGAAAGGGCCTGGGTGTGGAAGTATAGAAACTGGCTTGTCCAGGGATGAGAATTTTCCCTCTAAGCCTCACCAGTGTGACCCAAAGGAGTGTAAACCAGATATTAGTTCATGGTATTGGCTATACGAACCACTGGAGAGATGACCTGTGGTCCATCGAACCACCTTAAGTTGGATCTTCTATCAAGGTTTAGTCCTCTGTGTTTCCCAAAGCCCAACATGAGGCAGTGAGGCTATTTTATCCATAGCTGGGAAGACCCAATGAACTTCCATGGCAGAAGGGGGATTTGAACCAAGGGACTCCTGGATTCTAGACTCTGAGCCCAATGCACAGTAGTGCTCAGCCTCCAAACTCTGTATCCTGGATAGTGGTGTATCTCTCTTTATTCCCAAATACATGAAATATATCTTAATGGTTAGACATCAAATGTATTCTTGAGTATCCTATATGTAGAATAATAATGTATGTTTTCCTTTAATGGGTGCAAGTTTTGTTAATTTGCCCTTTGCCCAAGCACCAGGGCTGGGATGATGGTGTTTTATCTTACCTTGATCAATCAATCCATCTTGGCCTTGGCAAGGTCCTTCCTTATCACAGATACGCACTAACATCACTTACTATAAAAATAAGAGATCTAGTTCTGTGCATTTGGACTTTGACACAGTCCTGTCTAGAAGATGTTATGTACCGGTGACCAGAGGTGTGTGTGTGCCTGCCTTCATTTGGAGTCCCGATAAGCAGAAGAGGCATCAAGTTTTATGCTTTGCTTTTTTAATTCTTTCTTTCTCTCTTAGGCTGGACTTCTGTATTATACTCTTAGGGTGCCTCCAGATGGCAGGAGGAAATTCCAGGGCCTTCTTTAGGTCCACAAATTGTCTCTCATTGCTCCAGCCAAATGTCAGAAGGCAATCCAGGTAAAATAGGGAACTTCTGCCCCATCTAGCATTTATTTGCGGAATACTTTCTCTTGCAAAATGCCAATATGTTATTTTATCTTCAAAGATGTAATGAGATAATATTTTATATTTTTACAGGTAAACAATTACAGCTGATTTCCTGAAGAAGAGTAATATTCAAAACCCTTTGAGACTATTATCTGTGTTTCTGCATTGTTTTAGTGATATGGAACTCAATATTTGTAGAACGAGGTCCATGTTCTCCAGATGCTGCTTTCCCTTCCATGGAACGGAGGTCGATGTGAAAATAAAGCATGCATCTGAATGCACATGTGAGGATGATTAAGGCATGTATGCAGACCACACACCATAAGATTAACCTAACAGGGAACAATTTAAAATTTATGTCTATTGGTATCACAGTGAAATTTTGGGAAGTCAGAGATGTTACAAGCCCTTATGGTTTTCAGTACTCTGAGTGCAAGAATTTACTGTGCAGAACAGAACATTGGCTAAATTTATCTTTTTTTTTTAAAAAAGATACATTTTTCAGAACATACTTTTAAATATAGACAGGCACACTTAATACTTCTCTGTTATTAAGCAGATGTTTGATAATGATGTGTTCATTAGATAGGCATAATGAAAAAACAAGAGAATCAATATCAAAACTATTAAATATGTATTACTGGTAGTTATCTGGGTTGTTTAGTCAAATCAGCAATGACCAATATGGATTAACAACAGAATCAATAAAAGGCTTATTTTTTATTTTTTAAACTAGGCTGACATAAGAAAACTGAAAGGAAGTGTTGAATTTTGAGCTGAGGGACAAGTGCTGATATTCCAAACTAATTCTTAGATGAAGCACAAGTCAGACATCCTCTTGTTGGTTTAAAAAATATATTTGCTATCCATTTCCCATGCTATTTTTGTTCTAGGCTCTGATGTTGATCCAAGAAGCTTTATATCTACCTACTTACGAACTACCGTACTGTGTATTGTGCCAGGACTATGAGCTTGAGGTTCCAGAACTGCAGGAGGTGATTTCCATCCTCCACTTAGATCTTCATCTGCTCAGCATTGATCTGAAAAGATGAGCTGGACTCAGATTTGCATTTTTGTAATTTAATAGATCTGGAAGTATTAAATGTATTTCAAGTTCCAGAGTTAGCAGGCTCAAACTTCTGATGGAAACACATTCAACACATTTCAGTTTTGTTGCTACTTTAGACTAAAAAACTGGCCTCACCTAAGTTTTAATGCATTTTCCATCAACTTTTAGAGTGAAGAAACACAACAAAGTGATGAACTATTTTCTTCCTGTATTATCTAATGAAAAAAATCCATCTTTGGGTTAAATAATGCCTTTTTACTTTGTTGATTTATTATTTCACTTTGAAGAATGGCTGAAGATAGATTAAAACTTGGGTATAGCTAAATTACTTATTTATCAATCCAATATAGACTAGTGGACTTTTCCTCTTCACTACAGCTAGAAAGAAGGAAGGAAAGATGGAAAAAACCTTCTATTTATTTTTGCACGTCATAGTGCATGCTGGGAAGATATGGAAGGAACCATGAGCAGAAACAAGTGGAATGTGTTGAAATCTTTTAAAAAAACATGATCATGCCTTCACTTTAAACCTACTTAAGTCCACCTTCAGGGCTGACTGGTCACACCTTTTCATTTCTATCCATTTTATTTTTGGACTTTCCATTCAGGAAAGTCTAACTAGCAGAAAGTCCACCAATAAAACAAATGAAAAGGTGTGACCAGTCACACCTGAAAGTGGACTAAAGAAGGCTTAAAGTGAAGGTGTGACCTCGGCCCAAGTGAAACTGGATACCATTTTAAAGCTACAAACTCCCAAGGGCACACAAATAGGAAAAGCAACTGGGAGTTTGGTGTGGGAACATCTGGTACAACAGTGTTTGTTCAGCACCAACTGCATCCAAGGCCTTGCAGAAAGTGGATCATGTACCAGGCCTTCTGAGAGGATTATAATCATTCACTTCAGAAGACCTAAAAGAGGAAGACTGCTTGGCCAGTGGCTGTGAAGCAACATGGGACACAACATGGATGCAATGAGGAGATAAGACCGGGGTCTTAGCAAGGTGCAGATGGTGATGGAGAGGCTGGTGTGAAACCTGCAGTGTGTGGGAGGGGACATTTAAATTGGTGAACTACTGTTGAATTCCTCTTTGTTGTGTTCAGTTTTGAACCAGTCCATGAATCTTTATACAAGTTTGGTCCAAAAATGAACCACACAATGACTCCCCCCCAATTCTATGTGAACCTAGTTTGTACCATACTAGTTTGGCAGATCTCTACTCCAAAATAGATATTTATTTACATTTTTATTCTGTCCTATGGTCTCAGGGCAGGTTGCAATAAAACCAATATAACAACATGGTTAAATTCAAGTTATAAAAGCCACAGTAATACAGGACATAATGCTGCCTTGAAGGGGAAGGAAAGTCAAAGTGTTGTCAAGAAAGCGAATATGTATATCTGAACAACACTTACTGTATCATAATCTGCTCATTTTGCATTATTCTATATAGCCCTGTTTTGAAAATCATAAGATGCTGCTCCATTTTGTTTTTTTTAACTACATTCTGAGGTGCCCTAATGCACTAGTTCGATAAAGCTGCAGTTTTGCCTCGATTTTCTCTTTTGGTTCAGTTTGATTTGCCCTAAGAAAAAGCTAGGCTAAAGAGGTGTAGGGGAGGTCTTTTCATTTACCTTTTGTCTTTATACAATTTGTGAAATTCTTACTTAGAATTGCCAAATGGAATTCTGGCCAGGATTCCTGTATCTTTAATGGAGATGTAGAAGAAGGATTTCAGAAGGCACTGCTTGAATAATAACATACAGCTGGTGAAACAGTCTCTCCCATTAAAAAAAGTAGGTAGAAAGCTAGCATAGGTGTGGAAGATACCCAGTGTAATACACTGGTTATTGCATTTGATCTCTGGGCAGAGATAATGGATATGAGCTTGGTGTATGGTGCTTGGGGCAAGATAATTTTATTGATTAGTCAGTGTTGAACGTATCAAAAACAGACATACAAAGTATTTACATATAAAATTAAAAAAATCAATTATAAAGTCAGCATTCTATCCTGTCTATCTTGCTCGTCCTTCTCGATTATGGTGTATAGCTTGGATCTTCATAGCCTTAAGCAGTGCCAACCATAGGGTGGAATGTTTATCTAGTCCCCTAAGCAATGTATGCAATTTGGCCTTGTGGAAACATAATTTGTTTCTCTAAGAGGCTCAGGGAAAGAATTTGATCCTTTGAGACTAAGGTAGTTCAGGTGGAAGAGTTGGATAAATCAGAAAGGCAGGTGGATGGGTTCTTGGGAACTTGTCAGTGGAGTCCTACTCCCAGGTTTATAGGCCTCTGGATATTACAGAAAATTAATATCTTGGGAAAGGAAATGTTAGTTTGAAGAAGAGGGAAGTTTTCTCTTAGAAGGAACACATTCCTTAGGTGCTGGCATCTTCTCATACTTCTGGTAGTGGGTGATTTGATCATTAGGAATATAGATGGTTGGATATATGGAGGTATACTGACTACATGATGACTTGCACGTCAGGTGTGAATGTTGCAGATGCCATACATTATCTAGGTAGGCTGATAGACAGTGCTGGGGAAGAGCCAACTATCATGGTAACAACACTGTTGAGAAATGCAGCTGGAAGCTACATTATATTGCTGGCAAAAAGCTGAAAGTTGGGACCTCCAAGTTAGCTAGCTTCATAGGTGCAGGTGAAATGTCTCAACATGATGCTAGGAGAAGGTTTTTCTGTTTGTTAGGTACTGGTGAAAAATTTTAAGCAAAGTCAGACTTGAACAGGTGGTGCAAATTCCACTTGCACTAAATGGGCATAGAACTGCAGTGGTTGCTAAATCTCTCAATAGATATTAGCAGAGTTAGAAGAGGTTCAAAAGAACTAAAATGATCAAGTGGTTAGAAGAACTTTCCAATGAGGAAATGTTGCAACATTAGAATCTCTAAGTGTAGAAAAGAAAGTGAGATGTACAAGATACAGGTGTAGAAAATTATGCACAGTCCAAGTAGATTCAAGTCCAAGTTTTTCTCCTTTTACCAAAGTACAATAACTAGAATGCACCAAATCAGCGGTTCTCAATCTTCCTAATGCTGCGGCCCCTTAATGCAGTTCCTCATGTTGTGGAGACGACCCCAACCATGGGGGCGGTGCAGCTGGGACGTGGGAGGGGAAGGGCAGCGGGAGACTTGTTGCGACCCCTCTGAAAAGGTAGTTCGACCCCCAAAGGGGTCCCGACCCACAGGTTGAGAACCACTGCACCAAATGAAGTTGAATTCTAGAAGAATCAGGACAGACAACACTTAAAAAAACCACAATGCATAGTTAAAACTTGGAATTTGCTACCATGTGATGTGGTGTTGGCTATTAGCTTGGTTGCATAAAAAAAAGTTTGAACCAATTCATGAAAGTAATGGCCATTGATTCCCATCATGACTAATAACCATGTGTCTGCCTCAGATAATAGTATGAGGAAGTATGCCACTGAAGGCCAGCTGGGAGACTGTGGGTTGGTACTCACCCTCCATTCAGGGTGTCTGGTTCTCATGACTGTAGAAGCCAGGGATGTTGGGGGGAATCTTAATAAGCAAAACACAACACACATGTCGTAAGTGGCCCAGTAAAAATAATATGGTTATGAGAAAATATGGTAGTTCTTATATAATACACAGAATTTCAGGTCACCCATTTGAAAAGAGTATAATTAATTCTTAAGGATTCTTTTGAGATGTTTAAAATTGGGATGGAATGAAGATAAGAACAGTTAATTTAACATAAGAAGAGGGGTTATTCAGTTTGATTTTTAAAGTTTTGTTTAATTTTACAGTTGTGCAGAAGCAAAGGTGAAATAAACCATTGAATATGTTTGTGGGAATCAATACAGTGAAGAAATGTGGATGAAACTGAGAAGCCTCTAGTGTATTTTGGGAGTATTAGAAAACTCTTGAAAGCAAACTGCTAGAGATGCAGCTGCTGAAGAAAACAAGAGGGAAGTTCAGAAAAACAATGAAAGGAAATGAAAAGGGGTTGCCCTGCAAAAGAGTAGTGTTGGCTTTTGAAAACAGATGCAGACTTCAGTGACAGAGTTGTATACTGGATCAAATGACTATCTTTGAGGACAAAGAACTCTTAAGGAAATTACAAGGATTTTCTTTCTTTTTCTTTTCTGCAAAAGTCTTTAGCAAAGTAGAATCCATTACATTGGTCCACATAAATGAAAGTCTGCTTAACTTGCAGAATATTGGTCCAAACCTCTATGCACCAGGTCACTTCAGTTTTTCAATCATACTAATTAGATTAGCTAAAATCTGATTTAGTATCTGATATTACTCAGTAAGCAACATCATTTTAGAAGTGAAGGCAGCCACAGGAGCATCTCATTTTGGAACTGGATGCTTAGACACAGAATCTTCAGAAAGCCTATAGAAAGAACTATCCACTTCACTAGGGTCACCTGAATATATGGTAAGGAAACGCAAGGAAAGAATGAGGTAGTTGAAGAAGAATGAGGAATTGAATCAATCTCTGCTAAGCTTGTATTGAAATTGGCTGTGCTTTGATAGTGCCACTTGGCACATGTCAGCCAACAGTCTCTATAAACAGAAAAAGGGGAAGACTGTGCCTCAAATATGGGTGTTTTTCCACTTAGCACTAAAGGACCCATTAAGGGTCCTTAATGGGTCCTCTAGTGCTAGAGGAAACCCCCATTAAGGGTCCTTTAAGGGTACTCTAGTGCTAAGTGGAAAAACACCCTATAGTTCCCCTATAACTTCACAGGAACCATCTACACATGTAACTTAAAACAGGCTCTACCCAGCTACACACTTCTTTACCTGCAGGCAATTTCCTTGTCCATGTCCCTCAAAACCACCCCTCTTTGGCTTTCATTTGGGTGCTAGTGTTAGATGCTCAGCTTCCATTACAGCCACTACATGGACGCCTGTCAAGGGATTAGGGACCCATTCTGCTTCGCTACAGCTGCTATATCAGGCAGCTTTGGGTGCCCCGCACCCCGTTGCGACGGCCATCTCATCCATCCTTGCCACCATTATAGCTACAGATGGGTAGATAAACCCTATAACTGTTTCCCTATTTTAAGCTGGAAGGAAGCGAGGAAAGCAAATGAGAAAAGCAGGCGCGGAGGAACATATCTCCCTCCTCTACTTTTGCGGTCGGATTAACCACAATTTCCCTTCTCCTCCTCTAGCCAGGGTTGGCAAGCAGGCAGGAGAGCCAGAGCCGCCCGCCCTCACCGGACTCGATATTCAATCAAGATAAACCTGGCTCTGCTTCTACTGGTGTGTACCGGAAGTCAAACTAAACGGACGGAAATTAACCCGGAAGTGATAGCTCTGGTACGTTTATGGTCCAGGCGGGCGCTGCTCTTGTTGCCACATATTGCCCATTGAGAACTGAAAAGCCCCCTCAGCCCCATTAGTAGTAGCCGTAGTCAGTTGGGATGGGCGGAGTCTGTGCTTGTCCCCGCCCATCCGGTCCGTGAGCGGCGGCGGCGGCGGCAGTACACGCGCGGGCCGTGTTTGCCATGGCAACGGTGCCCGTCTTGCCTTACCTGTACCTGAGCGGCGCCGATCCGGGCCCGCCGTGCCAAGGCGCCGGTGCCGTGAAGGCGCTGTTGGTGGTGGACTCGGAGCCGCCCGGAGCGGCCCGCACGGCTGGAGTGGAGGAGGTGCTGCACGTCCAGGTGCTGGATGAGCCCGGGGAGGACCTGCTGAGCCACCTGGACACCTGCGCCGCTTTCATCAGCCGAGCCCGGGAGCGGTCGGAAGTGGTCCTGGTGCAGTGGTGAGCAGCCCCAGCCCATGATGGAGGACTAGGGATGTTGTGATAACCGTGGAGAACCAATGTCTCCTCTGTATTGTTGTTGTTATTATTATAGTTTATTTCTATAGGGCAGTACAATAAGACATATAAAACCTGCCTATGGTGCACAGTCTACAAATAAAACAAAAGTAATTATTCAATTATTAATAATTTAAGCTAATTAAAATAATAATAAAATTGTTAAATTATTAATAATTTAATAAACTAATTAAAATTAAGGGAAATAACATCAGCATTCATATCAGTAGATATTAAAAGCAAATCACACAAAGTCTGTAACTGTCCTATGATGACCACATCCTATATTAACAGTATTATCTCCCAGGGCGGTGCTGAAATCTGCCCAGAGACATGGGGTGTTTTTCCACTGTCACTAGAAGTACCCATTAAGTACCTATTAATGGGTACAAAAAGCCATTACGTACCCATTAATGGGTACTTTTAGTGACAGTGGAAAAACACCCATGGGGCGTATCTAGACATGTTAATACTGCGCTGCGGAATGTGCAACTGCGCTGGAGGTGTCATGCACGACAATTGCTGGATCGTAGCGATGATGCGTTAACACCAACACTACTACGAATGTGCTTCATGCTGATTTAACAGCACTCCCTCCGCAGTATTAGGCAGCTTGGGTAAGGATGGGATGGGAAGGCGGGAGACTCGTTGTGACCCCTCTGATAGCAAGTACATCCGGGCTGTGTATGTGACTTAAAATGCACAAAGGCAGTGCTGTGGCTGTGTAGCCAGAAAGTGATAGTTGCTTCCTAGGACGATAGCCAGCTGTAGTCTGGAGGCAACGTATGTTGCCTTCTCTGCCTTCCTACCTTCCTTAGATGCATGTATGTAAATACATAAACATCTTATGAAGTACAAGGAGCCTGTATGCAGGTGAAGTGCTGTGTGAACTCTGACTAGGCAGTCTAAGGGTGTTTTCCCACTGTCACTAGAAGTACTCATTAATGGGTACTTAATGGGTACTTCTAGTGACAGTGGAAACACACCCTAAGGCCACTTTGTATGAAATCCTTTAGATGCTTGGAAGCTCAGGTATTCTTTTCGTATGCAGTCAAGGTCAGTCTTGGCTCTCAAATCTGTACAGCTACGCCTACATTTGAGTCCAGCTTCAGAATAACACATCAGCAAAGTGACTGAACCTGTTCTTTTCACATTATCCAGCCCAGAAGTGGGTTTTCTTGGTTAGATAATATGGAAGTAAAAGTGTCACTTTGCTGATGAGTTCTCTTATTCTGAAGATGGATCTAATGTGTATAAAAACTTAGGACAAGGAACTCTTGTGTTTTCATTGGCAAGCTATTTTAAAATGGTAACGTTACAACAGTTGTGTTCATCTGGGGAAAATTCAATCTGACTTGGAATCACATCTAACAGAAAAGCATGGGTAGCTTTCATTTCTCCCTAGCACAGCATTTAAAAATAGCATTTCTGGATAATAAGGTGTTCATTATTTTTAATATTTTTTCATTTACATTTCTAAGCAATAATCTTTGACCTCCCTTTCACATTTGGATTAATTTTTATGCTGTTATTAACAGCAGGCAATATCTAGCTATTTCTCCTATGAGAGACTAGAGGTGATGCTTATTTGAAGATGACACCATCTTGCAATGTTTTTCTTTAAAATGTAAATACAAGTTTGGATGCAGTGGGTTGTGTAGCATCTATCCCCTTGAGCATGAGTAGAAATTAAGGTTTTGCTGAAATTTAATTATCAGCTAACATTGTACTCTTACTGTATTTTCTACTGTCTCCATCAAGATGTCTTTCCTTTCTTTGGTTTGGTTACTGATGATCATATATTTATGCTAAATGCTTCAACTTCTTAGCTTCTCTGAAGATCTGCCCTATTACTTTGCACAGGTGAATTTCTCATCCAAAAGGCTGCGAAGCAGTTTGCCACTGTTAAAAGGAAGAGAAGCATTTGATTCAGTCTGTTGGGTCTCTTGTGCTATTATATTTGTATAAAATGGTTCTGAAGAAACTACCTTTAATGCTATATTAAAGCATATAAACAGTTAAAAATAATTTAGAGTTACTACATACATTTCAAATGTTGCAGCGTGCAGCTTAGAAGAGACTTTTTAAAAAAAAGTCTACATTCTTCTTGTATTTTTTCCACCTTTCTGTATTTTGGTGGTGTCTTTTATAACCTTGTTTATGGGTCTTTTGACTTATCAAATACACTGAAAGAAACAGAGACCTAGGTGAAGAGGCATGGCTTCATTAGCTGTGTAATAGGTAGAGTTATAGTGCTCGACACATGGTCAGAAGCAGCACTATTTCATATCCCCTCATGGGTCCTGTGCTTTTTGTTTCCTATAGCACTGACACTTCCTAGTGGGCACCTCTTCTAGATCTTGCTGTAAGGTCTGTATGAGAGGAGACATTCCTTTAGACATTTGGGTATCAAATTGTTTCAGCCTTTGTAAATCTGAATTAGACTTAATTCCTTGAACTTGATTCAGTATCAGATTGGCAGACAGTGCAGTTGCTTTAGGTTTTGCATGGGTGTTTTTCCACTAGCACTAGAAGTACCCATTAAGTACCTATTAAGGGTCCTTATTGGGTATTTAATGGGTATTCTAGTGCTAGTGGAAAAACACCCCATTTGTATGCAGTGCTCATCAGTAGCTTTGCATTCTGTATTACCTGCTGCTTCTGAATTGTATTCAAGGGCAGTTCCATGTAGCATGCATTATATTAGTCTAACCTCAAAGAGCATGGATTACTGTGGCTAGACTTTCTCTGTACAAAAAAGGCTGAAACTGACAAGTGAGACAGAATGGGAAATAGGCACTTGAGGCCTCTGCTGCCACCTGAATTTAGAGTGATAAAGATAAATTTAGGAGTAGCACTTATAGTGCACCTGTTCCTTCCTGAGTAGTACAAGCCCATCAAGAACCATTACAATACATATGCATTTTAAATAGTAAGGGATCATGGCAGTTTTGAGCGAAGTGGATGTGATTTTCTCCATGTATTTCATTTGATATCTTTATTTTTTCAGTCAAGCTGGAGTTAGCCGAAGTGTTGCTGTTGTGACTGCATATTTAATGAAAGCCAATAGTCTCACTTTTGAAGAGGCCTATGCCTTTGTCCGTGCCATTAAACCTGATGTCAAGTAAGTTTTTTGTCTGTAGCAAAACTGTTTTCTTTTCCTGATGATGACTATGTTGTGTTGTATGTGTACTGTACACGTAAACATTTTTTACTTCTAGAATGAATGAAGGTTTTGAGTGGCAACTGAAACTCTATGAAGAAATGGGCTGTAAAGTTGATGTAACCAGTAGTGTTTATAAACAGTATCGTTTGCAAGCAATTAAAGAGAAATATATGGGTAAGGCTATGAAAGTGCTTGAACACTGACTCATTAACATATAAAAGTAATATACTGCATTGTATTAATTCATATTGTCTCAGAAAGGATATTGTGGAACTGGAAAAGGTGCAGAAAAGGGCAACCAGAATAACTCAGGGGCTGGAACACCTTCTATATAAAAAGAGGATGCAGCATCTAGCTCTCTTCAGCCTTGAAAGATAGCATTTAAGAGGTGACGTGGCTGAAGTATTTAAAATCATGCATAGTATGGAAAAGGTGGTTAAAGGAAAATTATTTTCTCTATTGCACAGCAGTAGAACCAGGGGGCACTCTATGAAACTGATGGACAGGAGAATTAGGACTAACAAGGGGAAGTACTTTTTTACCCAGAGGGTCATCAGCCTCTGGAATTTACTACCAGAAGGAGGTGGTGACAAGGGCTGAAAATAAATCAAGGAAATTAAATTAGGAAGGAGGTGGCAATTACCACTAGCTCCAAATACACAGAAAGGGTATATATTACATTTGGCCATACTCACCTTGACATGGGGCCTCCAAAACCTGGTCGTGTCTCAGTGCGAAAAAGCTTAACTAATTTTGTTTTAAATGTTCTGTGATATTTATAACTTCATAAACATGTTACTATGGCTGTATTTCAGAACTACAGGACCTGCCACAAGAGATCTTCACGGTTGATCCAAACAATATACATCAGACTCCAAATTGTGAAGCTTTGTACAGGTGTAGAAAATGCAGGTATGGGGCTCCACACATTTTAACTGTGCTTAGAATTCCACAAAATGCTAACTTTTCTCTTACCTGATGACTCATAGTATTAGTAACTGTTGGTTTTGCCATAACAGACTAGAAGTCTGCTTATAAGGCAGAGAAGACTTCTCAGTAGAACCACCAAGTGCATGTGATGACTGATGGGAAAAATATTTTAGAGTGGGATATTTAGAATGGGAACCAGATTTCAGGACTTAGGTGCCGATCATGTGTTTCTTGTTTGACATAGACTTGAAATAGGTCTATTTCATGCTTTGGGAATCCAAGTGCTTTTAGATTTCAGTTACCATCATTTCTGACCACTGACTATAGTGGTTGGAGTTAATGGGATTCGGTGATGGCTTGGTATCAAGTTTAAGGTACATCTTGAAAAGATGATTCCTAGCTATTGCTTCAGTACTCTGAGCTTTCAAATGTCAGTAGCTTTGGGCGCTTTCTGACTCATAGATCAATCTAGGTAGTGTTTTAGCTCAGGGACTTTTTCTAGATGCAATTTACCAAGAAAGTGCAGTTGGTTACTTAACGTGCATATTCTTTCTTGGTAGCTTAACCTAGAAGAATCCATCTTTTCCTGTCCCTCCTGGTAAAGGGGGTAAAATATTAAATTAGTTACATAAAGCAGAACTCAGTCTGTTGAACTGTACTGTAAAAGAGCAGAAAGGTAACAATCTCAACTTGGGCTATTGGTCTTGTTGGAATTGGAGATTTTATGGAGAAGTGACTCTGTTTAAAATGAGGCCCTGCCTCCTCTGCTGAACTTCTGAATGACTCATTAACCCATGCATTACTGGAGCCTCTCAGCAATCTTTATCAAGACAGAACATACAGGGAAAGTAGCCAGGGGCACCATTTCTGCAGAAGCCATGATAATTTGGTGTCTACTTAAACTTCATTTCTTAGAGATCTGTCCTGCAGGAAGCTATAATACCTTTCAGCCTTGGCTGTGTGAAGATTGGAATTTGGATGTAGAATTACAAGTTCATTGTCTTAAGCTACTTCAGCCTTATTTGTAAATAATTATCTATGTTGGTCATCTTCATGGTAATTAGAAGTTAGGTTACTTAACAACAGAGGTCCAGCTTGGTCTGTCCTGTACTTTGTTTCAGGACCAATATAGCAACATACTTACAACAATATATAAAACAGTAGTATGTTAAGAGAGAAGGAAGTTGTATGTAGATGCATGCATTAGAAAAATTCCATGAAAAACGGAGAGGCTGTTCTAAATTATAATATTTGAAGTGGTGTATTTGGACTTTCCAAGCTAAGTGATTTTCTCTTGTCTGAAGTTAGCATCTGGATTAATTTAGTATCGCAAATGATGAACAATGCTGTATTAAATGGGATATGGTAAAAGAATAAAGCAGATGCTTGGGGATTCTTTCTAGGTTACATCAGTTGGATCAGGAGATGTCCAAGAGACTCTCTTCAGTCAGTCAAAACAAGGTTTTCATTTAACACATTAAGTATTAATATAGGTCTTGAAAAATATTTCAAAGTGAGCAGTTATTTCTTTGAATTTTTATTCTGCTCTGTACCCAGAAGTCTCAGGGTGGGGTACTTAAAACAAAATATAAAAATGATCCCGCTAAAACAATACAGAGCCTGAAAGTGGAGATTATGAGCAAAGAAGGAACTGAGTGACAATTTTCCTCACGATTTGGAACTCATATAGTGAAAACTTCTGTTGACTTTACACTTCACGCCTTATTGATAGAGATGCTGCTTTAGATTTTGCTTTAATGAACCATTTGGCATTTCAGTTTGGCCCTTTCAAGTCCTTTCCTGTTTGTTTCTGGAGGACAGACGTCCACTCTTTCGAAGTTCGAGCATTTTGCCTCATGAGGAGGGTGAGGGGCCTGCGGCGTTTGCTCACAAGAAGCTTTTGGAACCAGCCCTCCGCCATGACGGGCAGCCGCGTTGCACTTCATACTTCATTGAGCCTGTGCAATGGATGGAACCAGCACTGTTGGGTGTGCTGGAGGGACAGGTAAAGGCACTTCAACTTTGGAAGATTATGAGCTTTACTTTGTGGAAAACTAAATTTAAAAATGAAGTAATTATTGACTATAATCACTTGAATTGAGGAGGATGACTGGTATGTAAACATGGAAGGCTAACCTGTGTATTTCCACTAGCTTTTAATTCAGTGCAGAGAAGGAGGTCTGGTTTGCTTGTAACAACTAAAGTTTAGAGTCCTTCCTTGCATGCCATACAGTGCTGTGTTTATTTATGTTTTGCTATTAGTTTTGCTGTCTGTTCACTACAAAATTACTTCATTAAAACAAGAGTGTGTACAAGAGGAAAGTGAAAGTGTATCCCCATTTAACCAAAGGCCAGGTCAAAGAGGTGTGTCTTCACTGCCTTCCTAAATGTGTACAGCGAAGGTGATAGACACACCTCGGGAGGGGGGGGGAGACTATTCCACAGCCTAGGTGCTATCACCAAGCACCCACCCCCTTTGCAACGGAGGGTGGTGGTACAACCAGGAGGACCTCCCCTCCAGATGTTAAGGCATGGGTAGGTCGGTATGGGAGTAGACACCACACAGTGGCACTAATGACTGGCATCTAGAAGCATTGTGTGAGAATTTAATTAATTAATTCAGCTTGTCTGATATTTTATGATCTGACCTGGGGTGCATAGGATCAAAGGGGAGGTTGCCATGTGTGGTGGCGTTCCAACAAGTATGATGAATCTATGTGCGATGCTTCTGTTGTGTCTCACACAGTCAGTCTCTACTGCTTAACAGTATAGTGATCAATATTGTGCATCTTCTGGGGATGAAGTGAGTGGTTAACTTGGTTTAGACAGACTTGGTGGCGAAAATGGCCTGACAGTATATTGAATGCGCAAACAGAAGAACTGATGCTAGGTTGGTGGAGGCATTTAAAGGGTAAGGTTCTATAGAAGAGACTTAAGAGATCTGATGGTATGAAGAACAGGATGCTCCAAGTTATCATGTGGAAACACAGTAATTTGTAAGAATCGATAACAGGAAGAATTATAGTTGAGCTAAACATAAGTTTCCTGCATTTTCAGGGAGACCCTTAAAGAACAATGGGTAAGCATATAAATGTATTGAAAATCCAGTCCAGTTCAGTTTAAGTTGCTTTATACTGCTTTTGCAAGTATTGCTCCCTGTGGAAAATAATTATAAATCAGTGTCAGCAGGGCAAATTGTCTAAGTATAATACAAATGCAGGCTTACAAAATAATATAAAACGTTGTAGATAACTAGACAGCTGCTTCTCCCCTGTAGAGTCTCGGGCCACAGCCTAAAAATCCAGGTTTGCACTGTTAATCCTGGAAGTTCTTCTCTGCAGAGGACGTTGCCTAGGCAAAAAGCTGGAGATCAGAATCAGGAAAGAAACGTGGACAGGGCTAACAAACAATCTTCAGCTAGAACCACTGCCTGCCTATAGCCCATGTTGACAGAGAAGCAGAACTTTAGAAGATAGAAGATGATGGACAAAGGAGGGCAGATCTTAGATGGGATGGAGCTAACAAAGGAGCCATAGCTTAATTTTAAAGTCTGGTTATTTTGCAGCTCCTGTGCCCAAAGTGTACATCAAAACTGGGCTCCTTTCATTGGCATGGTGAACAGTGTTCGTGTGGCCATTGGGTAACTCCGGCGTTCCAGATTCACAAAAGCCGTGTTGATGAAGTAAAAGGGCTGTCTCTTGGAAACCTGCAGGCTGTGAGAAGATGAACTGCATGTTTGGACTTTGCTCCCTTAACTGGTGCACATGCTTCTGAGGACTATTTCTATTTTAATAGCCTAAGATTTAGTGGCCTTCCTGAAGTATAGCGATTTCTTTTTCTCCAGCTCATGCCAAATCATGCAGCAGACCTGCAAAAGGACCCTGGGAAATTTCTTGGAAATGGTTTTAAGCAAAGAACAGTTAAGTAATAAGTGAATCATCTTTTGTGATGTAATGTAAGGCAATGAGATCAAGGTCATTCTGGTGGAAATCCCACTCTTTAGCTGCAACTTTACTTGGAAGGGTTTGCTGCAACCGTGTTTGCAACTTGGTGTCAGTTGAAGTTTCTTGTATTTGTCTTGCTACAAAATCTTCTAAAATGTTCATCAATGGGCATCACTTTAATGTCCACCCTAGAGTTAAGGCCAAGTTCTAAGGAGGGACCCCACCTGCTGGTGGCTTGCCTGTCTGGATGCGGGAGGAATGGTCAGTACCAGTGCAGATGGAAAGACCCTACTGTGCTAATCTGAATCTGTCCTCCTGATATAGAAATATGTTTGAATTTTATGTATGGCATTTGTATGGTTTCTTTCAGTTTTCATAAAATTCTAAATTCTTATGAAACCCAACTTGTCATCCTGTAGACTTTTTTGGTGTTTATATGATCTATAGCATCAGTGCTCACATATTCCTGGATTGTCTGAAAGGTTGGAATGGAGCAATGAAGAGAGAGATTTTCAGCTACATTTGAGGCATCAGATAACCAGAATACAGCCGTCACTAATGAACTGATACATTTTCAGTATTTGTTTTTGCAAACTACTTTTAGATTTGTATGCAAAGTGATATAGAAATGTTTTAAATGAAATTCAAAGAATTTGATTAGTCCAGAGTCCAAAATCACAGAAGAAACATAGTTCACACAAAATAAACAAGGGGATGTATTCTTTTGTTCCACAGTTTGAGTTCACTGATTCATTTTTGATACAATTTTATCAAAAGCTGCTAAGAGGTTGAGGCAGACAGTGTCTACTAGAACACTTTTATCTTCATGTTTGTGTACTAAAAGAAAAAAAAAATCCAAAAGATTTGATAGATGGGACTTCCTTTTCCAAAAACCATATTGGTTATTCTAGCATGGAAGTTTATGGGAAGCATACCATAATGTTATATGAGGAATGGCAGTGCTTTGGGATCTGAGCTAAAAGAAAGATCAGGCACCGATCAATGAGACATTTGAGGCATGCCTCTATTCAGAGCCACTATTAGAATTCTGAACTTTTGAGGCTACCTGTCTAAGTCAGAAGAAATTCTAAGGCTGCGTCTATGAAGATTTCTGCCCTCTATGTTGCTTGCATAATTTCATAATGGTGGATGGGGTTTTTAAAATGATATTATGATAAAATAACTTTGGCAATAAATTCAACAAATATTCAGTATTTTGTGCACTCTTATAGGGAATTGATCTATATGTTACACATTTATTTACCTTGTTAGGTTTCAGTTGTTTATCTTGGAGAAGAGTTTCTACTCCTGCTATATTGCTTTTCTTTCCCAGCGTATACATATTAATTGAAAAGTAAATCTCTCCCAGGGAGAAGTATGTAAGAATATAGTTTAATTCCCAGTGTAAATAATTTGTCATCAGTAATTCGTTTTCACCTTTTAAACATTCTTTGATGGTCATTTAAAAAGCTGAAACCTTAAATTTCTTTCAAGTTTGTAATTTTTGTTTTGGATTGTTTAAGATAGACTGACATCTAGAGGTGATTTATATGATTGCACTTTGTGGGTGAGTTTATGTAGGTTCATTACAGCTTATTTGTCAAATACAGCTCCTTGATGCTTACTTACCTCATCCATTTATTAAAAAATAAATCCATGAAGTAATCGAAGACCAGCATGACAATCCTGTTGGATCAGATCATCACAGCTGCTTAGTCAGCAATTGCCATTAATCAATTGCTTTATGTTGAAAATGTGAATTCTTTTATTTCTTTGCCATATATTTGATGGCAATATTGAACTTCCTTGCACAGGTACAATAAAAACCCAGAACTGCCAACGGATAAATATTTATGTAAAATATCTTTGGTTGTAAATGGTAAAAATATGTAACATAAAATGAAAGGAGTAATCTATATTACTACTTCAACATAGAATTCTTCAATAACTAGTGCATATATTTAGTTTGGTTTGATTTCTCCAATCAATGTTTTGAGATTTAAGCAGACTTTATAGCTATGAGCTACCTCGTCTGAAGTACAACTAGAATGAGGTTAGTTTTTAATGTTTTGCATATTTTTGAATATTGAAATCATCCTAATATAACCACTGAGGAAAGTGAAAATCAAAGTATGTTTGGTTGGCTTTTAAGTCTATGTGTTAAAGATAGAAATTGTGTATGTTTAATTTCCTTTTGCTTCTGATCTCAGAATTGGTGGGGTTATTAAAGGGCAGAGAATTTTTTTGGTGGATAAAATTCTCAGCTTGTGGTAGGGAACAGCTTCAAGCCTGAACTGTAAAAACGTTCACAACGCTTTCCCTGTAGATTTTCTAATATATGCAATATAAGGCTTTTGTGGCATTGGCAAGCATTTGTTGAACATTCTTGCATACTGGGAATTGTCTTTTTATTTAAGAGGTATATGAAGGGGCTGTTTTGGAATGGAACTCAGTCAAGAACAGTATCATATCTCTTCTCCTGTAGTGCCACTTATTTCTTGAGAGCACTATACTGCTATTTTAAAAATCAATTTCTGAAACCCTACTGGATCTTTCAACATAAGGTTGCTATATGCAGTCAAACACAGGGGGCTAAATATTTAATAGAATTTTAGCAATGGTATTTATTGTAATTCCTTCTTCTATACAACTACTGTGTTAAAGTACATGATGCCACAAAATCTTGTCAGTTCATTCAGGGACAAGGAAGGCTGTGTTCATATGTAGCAAAAATATAATAATAAAAAAGTAGTTCAAAACTGTTCAGAAATTGTAGTGTCTGGCCCTCTTGCTTTCATCTCATTTCTGATTTACCCTTTCTCATTTAAGCTTTATTGAGACAGCACTTGCTCTTCTGCAGTATTTGGATAATCCAGAGTAAAGCACACCCAGACAGATTTTATTCGATTATTCTGGATTATCCAAATAATGCAGAAAAAGTTAGGGCTATCTGGATGACGCTCTAGAATGTTCAGGAGAAGAGAGAGGGGCAAAACTGGTGTGCGAATGATTCCTCTGTGAACTATCTCTAAGTCACCTCAGACATGTTTTTTGAAAAACTGCTTGTGAACATAGCCTAAATTAGAATAATAACATTACATAAAAAGACAGTTCAAACTTGCTTATTTAGAATGTACTGGAAAAGCCATTTTTGAGTGCACAGAACTATGGACAAATTTTAAAATTAAAAACATCACTTCAAGTGGTGCTCAGAAAAACTTGGAGCTGTTTTAAAGTTGGTCTTGACTCTGATCCGTTTGACTCAGGTGGACTGTAATATACAATTGTAATGGGTACTCTAGTGCTAGTGGAAAAACTCCCTATGTTTTTCAGGCTGAGGGCAACATGGCCACCCTCTAGATGAGGCATGTCAGAGTGTAGACGGTTTAGCCATAAAAGTAGTGTGGTTGAAGCCAGGGGTGTTTTTCCATTAGCACTAGAGTACCCACTAAGGACCCATTAATGGCTACTCTAGTGCTAGGTGAAAAAACACCCCAGATTTCTTATACTATTTCTATACCTAGGCATGCTGGTTACTGGCCTAAATTATTAATTCCTACTTTGCCTATTAATTTTGTTTTACTATTAATATCCCCATTCTTTTTAATTCCAAATTTCAGTTTAATTAATTTCCAGCTTTCCTTCATTTTTTATTAATTTCCAGCCTTATTTTTATTAATTTCCATTCATTATTTCTACTCCTTCCTCCTTATTTCTATTAATCATATTAATTATAAATTGTATTGGGAGTTCCACATTCAATTTATTTGTTCACAGAGTGCTAGTAGCAGTATCGCCAACTCAGATTCTCCAATAGTGATAAACGTGTGCCTAAAAGTTACTAAAAAGTGTGAAACCTATTCAGGAAAAAAACGTTAAAAGGCACTGAGAAAATAAATTTTAAGTTTTAGAAAATAGCACATTATGATGCATTACTTCCATTTATGAGAACAGTGACATTTATTCAAAATTTGATCTGTGTTCTCTTGAGAGTGGTAGGTGTTTTATCAGCCTCCCCAAAAAGGTTTTGTCCCCCATTACTTGGTGTGGTTCCAGGGCAGAGAAAGTCTTGAATTTATTTTTTTCATTTGAAAATTTGCAGACATGTTGGCAAGGCTGGAAATTAATGTCAAATGACAGAAAGCTGAGTGGAGACTTGACCACCAGATCTGACAATGTAGATAAGATTCTTCGTCCAGCATATTTTCAGCCTATGGGAGAGAAGTCTGCCCAGTGATTGTCCATTTAGCTTTCTTCACAAGGTTTTGTTTTTTGTTTTTGTTTTGAATGGCCTTGTTCTCTCTATGTGAAAAGAGGTATACTTAGAGCTAAACACTAAAAACCCACCATGGTGCTAGATGCAAAATTTAGGCACTAAAAAACCCCTTAAAGCGCTAAGTGATGTGTTCAGGTGTCCTAACCTGACACTGGGGTTAAGTTCTAAATAATGGGTTGTATCATAAGTAGTTTTTTTTAAAAATAGCACAATTCTTAACGAATTCTATTAACTTAGGAACTTCTTCAGTCTTACAGGCAGAAGAGGGTTTTGCTTGCCCAGGGCAGGTATGTGCCTTTGCCAACATATATTTGGCATACAAGGCCCTTAATAACTTGATACTAGCTAAGTTAGCAGGTTGTCTCCCTCCCTCGGTATAGACCTGTGATATTAAAATCAGGAGAGATCCTGTTTTGGATCCTGTGAATTACTGAATGCTGACTTGTGAGTAGCTGCAGTCAACCCTTTCTGTAGTGTTACCCATCCTCTGGGAAAGTATATCTTGATGTTACAAAAGTGATGGGAACTTGAGTCTTTAGAAAATTTGAGTCTAAAGAGTCTTTAGATGAAGATGAGAGTTTAACAAGTTGGCTTGTTGCTACACATCTCCCAAATCATATTGTCTAACTTGAAGAATTCACTGCAAATATTTTCTCTGAAAAATTCCTGCAGATAGTGATTGCAGCTGAGACACTTAGTTTTGGGGAGAAAAGCTGTGGCAAATCTTGACAAGATCCTTGGTTTTTTTTCCCCACTGACCTCCCTTAATCTGGATCTAAGATGATCTGGATCTAAGGAATGAGTCCTTCAACTAATCCAGATCTAGTAGATCTGGATTAAGGGAGGTACCTAATGCATCCCCACGGGCAGTACAGCACCCAATAGCAATGTGTGCTAGCCTGCCCTCAGTGGAAATGCCAGAGCACCCATGTGGCGAATTCGGATCGACCCACGTGGGGCCTGCCTGCCACACCAGTTTTTTGGAGGGACAGGGTCCGTAGATTCTCTGGAGTGATCTGTTGCAAACTTTGAAGATTCTCCGGAGCCTTTGACAAAGGTCTGTAGGATTGGCATTGCTCTTGCATGGGGTCCTCTTCAGAGCCTGTGCTATTCTATAGAACTGGCTTCAGAACCAGCTTTTGTGGTTTTTTGTGCCCCCCCAAAGCCCCCCCAGCCCCCGTTGCCAAATTGCAGTGGAAATGCACTCCGTATAATCCGGATCTGATGCCTGAAGACCCCATTGTGGACCCCTTTAATGAGGTCTACAGGAAATCTGGATTATAGGTTCTGAAAGACCCATTCAATCTGGATTTCCCTAGAACTGGTGGAAACAAATGTGGCTCTAATGGGGTCTGCAGTGGAAGTGGGGTCTTCCTGCTCTGAGCCTAATAGGTCCCTAATGGGTCCCTAATGGGTACTTAATAGGTACTTAGTACAAGTGGAACCCCCCCCCCCCTTAAAGTGTAGACATTATGAACAAATTTCTCTATGGCCAGAGCTTTGCTCCTTCTAATTGTAATCTGTGGCAATAAGAACTAGTCTATTAGAAAGGCTGATGGAAAATCTTAGAGGAAAATTGAGAGTTTCATGGCCTGCTAGAAGATCAGTACCCAAGAAAATGAATCCAGAGTGTTAATTGGAAGGGAAAATCATGAAACTAAAACTGTAATACTTTGGCACATAATGTGTAGGCAAGACTCACTGGAGAAGACTGATCCTAGGAAAGACTAAAGACAAAAGGTGAGGAGGTGTCAAGACAACAGTGTAGGAGGACCCTGACTGAGACGAAGGACACAGAGTATTTCACAGTGAAGTAACATGTTGGTTTCTTAGTAAGAAACTAAGTTGTATAATTCTGGTCAGTCCTCCCAGTCTTCTGTGTAAACATCCCTGTATCTTCCCTGTTCCCCCAGGCTCTGACCTTGGAGAGTTAGTCTAATCACTAGTTATTCATCATTACTTTTTTCTCCATACATGAGAACTCAGGGTTAATGAGGTAAACCATAAGATAAGGCTACGCATTATATGCCATGAAAGATGGTGGTATAGATGTCTTCCTCACAAGAGGGCAACAGAAGCAAAATAGAAGAGAGGAATTGAGAAAGTGATGAATATTAACTTGTGGGAACTGGGAAGAGTAATTGCTGATAAACATTGTATGTTAAAATTTTCATGGGGTCATGAAGAGTCAGAGGGTGCCTACACCCATAATTTACTGTGTACTCAAGCTGGAAAATGTCCACAGAGTTCATATTTAAAATTGATGACCTGTGCACATCCCATTGTATTCTTGATTGATTACCAGCAGAATATACTTGAGGGTTTTCTCCCTGCATTCCTTGGCTGACAACTTGTTAGTCAAGTATTTCTGCAGAATGAATGTTCAAAGAAGAAGAAGAAGAGTTAGCTTTTCTATCCCGCTTGTCTCACCCTCTTCTTATGAATGAAGGATCCCTTTGAAGTTCTTTGCTGATCAGATGTAAGTCGGGGTGTGCATGAATGCAATTTTCAGATTCAATTCAATTTGAATAGAATATTTGAATGCTTGAACTTGAATGGATAAAGAAAAACTGAATATTCAAATTCAAATCCGATTTGAATACGTTCATATCTATTTGTATGGCTATTCGATTTGTATTTGAAGATATGAATGTTGACAACATTCATGTGTTCATACGCATCCGTACATACCTGTATGCATCTGTACGCATTTGTATGCATCCCGTTTTTATCCCATATGCATCCCGTTTTCATCCCGCGCGTATCCATATAAATGCGTATGGATACGAGTAAGTTGAGTATGGATATATAAGTAATGTCCGAATAGTTTGTATGAATGATTTGAAAGATTTGAAATTTGTTCGAATGTTAAAAAATGAACGTATAGACATTCGATTCCAGTTTGAATGTATGAATTTGAACAAATTCAATCAAATTTAGAATGTTTAGAATATTCTTGCCCATCCCTAGATGTAAGCAAAGCAAAGGGAGTCTGTGACGGGCCATTTATACTTCACTGTTGCTCTCATTTTTTGTATGCACACTAGCTGACCAAGGTCTGGGCTTGGATTTTCTCTCCTTCTTTCCTCACCAAACTCTTTTTTCTTATAGTGCTGCAAGGCCTTTACTCACTGTTAAGCTTCGGGAGCAACATCTGTGATTGACGGACATACCTTTCTTTATTAAAGGCAGACAGGCTTTCAGTCTCTCTCTGTGTGCATGCATGAATGGGGGTGATTTTGGCAGAGGGCTAGGAAGGAGAGAGTAGTTAACAAACTACTAGTGCTGCATTTGGCCAGAAGGTGTGTCGAAGCAAAGCAGTGATGGAAGCTGGAAATGATTGGCACATAGGGGGAAGGGCACCTCAGAGCAGACTGAGACTGGGAAGGAGCACAAGTGTTTCCACAAAAAACTGTATCAAGTATGCACCAAGATCCCACAATAGGAACTTGTCACATTCAGATTGAGGAAGATCGCATACCAAACAACTCAGGAGTAGCTGGGCCCTCAGACTCAACTATGCATCTTAACAACCACAGGAACAGAAGGAGTGAGCATGCGTCATTCGGAGTAAGACACTTCTACTTCAGACTCCCATCTTGCAATTATAATGACTTCAAATTAACAGCAAGAAAAACAAGGTCAGTAAAAGATAAGGCAAAGTGAGTAAGAGAAGATTTACGGTGCTTTTACGAGTAAAGAAAGTTTTTGCAGTGAAGATTAATAGGCTTGAACTGATAAGAGAGACTACTACTGTTGTGTGCAAAAATGCTTGCAGGAAAAGTGGAGAAAGACCTTCAACAGGCTGCTCTCAGAAGTATACGAGGAATACTCATAAACTAATCAAATAGAAGACCCTTCCATGTACTTTGGTTATGATCATCACTCCCATTTTATAATGATTTTTTTTTCATGCCAATCTGTGCAGTAGATAAATGTAAGGCTACCTTGTCCAGGACTTCTCAAGGTTAACTGGACCATGAGAATAAGCTAATGACTTTATTAAGAAACCCTCTTATTTTATTTACTGATTTATTTATAACAAAGTCAAACATCAAACAAAGTCACTCCAATACATTATACCTTTATTTCAATCCAAAAATGTTAGATATATTACAGTATTTAAAAGGAAAGTGAAGGAAAAAACCTACAAAAGGGAGATTTCAGTGTACATGCTTCCAGTGTAAGGCATCGTAAGGAAACAAGACTTGTATAGAAGCAAAAGTGGCCAATCATAAATCATATTAATATCAATCATGGTCTTAAATATCTCAAAAATAAGTTTTTGCACCACAGCAATGTTAAGCATTCAAAGTTTCTTGCTATTACAACCATTCTGCAAGCAATCTTTCTTGTATTAAACTCCCTCTCAATATAAAAATTGAAAATAAAAATTGGAATGTTAAAACAAGAGAATCAACAAAATATATAATACCATAAATATCTGAGGTATTCTCTGAAAGGTACACAAACTTAGCCACTCTAAGTGAAACATAATAATCTGCTTCTTACAATAATAGCCTTCGCATCAAAGGACAAACCAGTTATGAGGTACCCCACTGATAACAGCAGTTGCTTCTTAATGAAAGAAAATACAGTATATAGTCATGTCATCAGAGCCTATTGGAAGATTAGTGTGTCTTGACTGAGGATAAAACATTTAGATGGCATCTTCTTGAGTTCGTTCATAAATGATTATGTAGGCTAAAATTTTAACTGAAGTATGTAAGTAATTCCCAATACAGAACATTTGATTTGTATGTAAATATAGTTGCCAGTATAGTTTAGACATCTGTCAAATAAGTTTTGAAGTCGACCACATCATACTCTCTGGGTAAGATAAATAACCATGAAAAACCCAACATGCTCTCTAATCCTTAATTTCCATGAAGTGATATTGATCTTCTCTTAAACTGCTAGTATTAAGGAACAAGCTATCTGAAAAGTAATCCTTATAACCAGGAGAAAACAGCCTTGGAAAAAAAAAGTAGAAATGTAATAAGAAAAAATGTTTTGCACACAAAACCAGTAACGTGATAAAACTCAATACTTTACCTTACTTCCCGTGTTGATATATCCACAAGATTCCAGACTGAAGAATATACAAAGCAGAAGATAACACCTTAACTGCTGATATGGTGTATGGAGCTCACTACTACCTTTTAATAGCTAAGGCAGGGGGAAAATCCATTTGTCCTGTTCTGTGATGGTTGAACTGCAGATTTTACATGCTTCTTCCATCCATCCACCTGAGATTTCAGAAACACTGGATACCAAAATAATATTATTTGATCTATCGTAGGGCTATGCAAAAGTTATAATACTGCCAACTGTATTCAGACACTTAGTTTGAGACTGCTGCAATTTATGTGAAGCTTTTCATTTTGAACAAAATTTCTTCAATCACCTCTGAAAGCTAACGACTAAAACATATGAAAGGCTGTATCCACATGAGCTGTCAGTGGGGTAGTTCATGGCTGACACTGTGTTGCTTTCTCTTAGCAGATGTGATAAGTTGGCCCGGACATCTGATGCTTTGAATTAGTATTTGCTAGCTGCTCGAATCCATGGGAGGCATCTTTCTTTCTTTACATGCAGCTCCTGTGTGAAGAAACTCTGAAGACCAAAACACTGAAGGTGACTCAGGTCTACCAGAAAGTGGCAGAACATCTCCCCATTGTTATCTGAGCCGTTTTATTGCCAGTGTAATCCTAAGGGACCTGCTGAGGAATTCTTTTTGGCATCTGGAACATAAAGAAAGTACTTTAGAAAAAAACCTTTCCTTTCTCCAGTCTCCAAGTCACCAGTAAGTAACTCTACTGTGAAAAATTAAACTTCCCTTCTGACTACACACTGCAAGGCCTGCCCTGGTTTTGCCTCTGTCCACTATCTGAGTTTACTTCCCATCTACCCCTCTGATGATTCTTTGCTTTCCAGTGTTGTGGTTGGTTTGCTGTGAGCCCACCCAACTCACTGGTTTAGGAGACTAAAATGTGCCCAGAACTATGGCCATGAACAAGAAGGATGGCTGGAAGTCCACCTGTCTTGTTGTCTTCAGGGTATTATGGAGGCTGGCATGATAAGCTAACTGCAGCACCACAGAGGACCCTTTGAAAAGGAGAACTCTATCAGGGTCTTGGGAGAGGACCTGTCCACCACTGGAGTGCAGGTTCTTGTTCAGTTTGAGGTACTGTGCACCATGAAGTACTTGCATCCAAGAAGTTAGATGTGACCCGACTCTCATTGGGATTGTTTTGCTCCTGAAAAAAGAGGCACGTGATCTGGAGTGCTTCTGGATTAATCATTGTTGCTTGAGACTCAGGTGGCAGTGGGAGCCAGGACTAGAGATATGCCAAAACTGGTTCAATTGGTTTGCAGCAAACTGGTTAGTATGCAAATGTTCACATTGAACTGAATATTTGGTTCTTTGAGTACCAAACAATTTAGTCAAATCTAACCAGTCCCTCAGTAGTGAGTGCAAACTAAGAGATTGAATCATTCATGTTTGGTTGTTTTTGCCTTTGGAAAGGGCTATTTTCAATAGGAAAAAAAGGTATTATTTTCAAACCAGTTTGAAATCAAACACCAATAATTGTTTGTAGATTAGCTCTTCCATAAGGCTGCTTCCTCACAGGGGCAAAGAAATCTGGATCTCCGGCACCCGGATTTAGTAAAACCGGCTTCCAGGGGAACCGGTTTCACCAAATCCGGATCCCCGGTAGATCCGGATTTAGGGGGTAGATCCGCATCTAACAGATGCGGATCTACCCCTTGCCCCGTGCCTCTGCAGCGCGCCTGCACAGAACGCCTCCTGAGGGCAGGGGCTGCCAGCAGCAGCCCCGGCAACTCAGGAGGCGTGCAGGCGCGCTGCATCCTGGGCTCCTACTCTCAGAATCGGGGTGACGCTGACCAGGTAAGGAGGGGATTCACCATGCTCCCTCCAGGGTGGGCGAGGGCGAGCAGCGGCAGCGAGGTCCCCAGCTCGCCAGGCTTGGCTCCAGGGAGCCAATCATGGCGGACCGGGGGAGGGCCCTGGGTTAGCACACTTGCACTGTGCGGACGCATCCTAAGTGGATGTGTTTTCACGGCGCAAGACCACATAAAATGTGGTGTGCAGAAAACACCCATTAAACACCCTTTAAGCCCGGATAGGTGTGGATGCACCCACCGGAAGTGTGCTAGTTAGACACTGCAAATGTGGACGTGCCGCCGAAATCTGCATTAAAAAGGGTATCGCAGTGCAGACACACCTCGCCTGAAGTGTGCCAATCAGCTACCCATGTGCGGATGCGCGCTTTGGAATGTGTGCTTAATGGGTGTTAAAGGGCCTGTGCGGAAGCACCCTAAGAAACAATTTTAGTTTGTGCACATCTCTAGTCATGATTGCTTACCTTCATCTCTGATAGGTTTGCTGCTTTGGCTTTTCCTAGACTGGGACAAACTGGCAATAGTGACCTGTGCTCTGGTAACCCTCAGACTAGACTATTGTAATGTGCTGTCCATGGGGCTACCCTTGAAGACAGCCCAGAAGCTGGAACTACTGCTGGTGGGCTGGATGCACATGACACCAGTCCTGAAGGAACTGCAGTGGTTACCAATTTGTTACAGAGTTCAATTTGAGGTGCCAATATTGACATATAAAGCCCTAAATGTCTTGGGTCCCAAATATCTGAAGGAGTGTCTTTTCCTGTGCCTGTGCTTGAAGATAACAAAGTGAGTGCCTTCTTGTAGGTCTGCTACCCTTTGAAGTGGGGTGGTCCAGTGACTTTGGATTAGCTTCTCCCAGTGGAGGTACATGAGGGACCCACTTATACGGGTTTTGGCACCTGGTTAAAATATACCTCTTCATCTGGGTCTTTGATTTCTAGCTCCCCTGAATGTAGTCCTGTTAGGGTGGGATAGAGGAAAGTTGGATGGGTTATATTTTAAATATGTTCTAGCGTTTGAAAAAAATCCTGGATGACCGTGGGTTGTCCTACTCTATTTCAAAGTCTTACAATTTTGAAATTTCATTTGGTTGAGGTGGAAAGAAGTGACCTACCTAGAACAGCGACTTGTTTAATTCAAAAATGCAAAATCCTAAAATGGTTAACTGTTAACTGTTAACACCATTGAAGAACAATGAAAATACTTAACTAAAAACAGTATAGAAAAGTGGGTGGGATAGAAAAATATTCACATAGGAAACACCTGGGTGAACAAATTAGTTTTCAGGAGGCACCAAAAAGATGAAATAATAGGAGCCTCAAAGACATTGAATGGGAGGGAATCCGGGAAGGAGGAGAAAGAGGAGGAGGAGAGTTGGCTTTTCTAGCCCACTTTTCTCATCCATTTAAGGGGACTCAAAGTGGCTGACAGAGCTTTCTATTCTCTCCACAACAGAACACCCTATGAAGTAGGTGGGGCTGTGAGAGCTCAGAAGAGAGCTATAACTAGGTCAAGGACACGAACTGGCTTCATGGAGGAGTGCGGAATCAAACCCAGTATTCCCAGATAAGAATCCGGCTCCCTAACCACTAGATCAAATAAGGAATTTGGTTTTTGGTTCACCCACTGAAAGGTTCTCTTGAACATTGGAGAGACTTGGTACTGCAAAGGAGAGTGCCTGTCTGTTGCCCCTTAGCTTTTCTGCTCCTCCGCCTTCCTTCTCCAAATCTGCGGCTGTATAGTTGTTACTTACCACTTGATGTTGAAACAGACAAGATGAACTGTTAAATTCCCTGCCTCCAAGTTATTCAGGAACATACATCCTGAGCATTAAACCTTGAATCTAAGCTAGTAGCTAGATAGTGTCATGTTCACCATTGCCAGGTTCCACGTTCAAGAACCCAGAGACTTGCTTAGCAGCAGCATGTGTCAAAATTTATTGATAAAAATCACACAGAATATAGCACTAGTGGTTACATTTATCCTTCAACTGTTTTCCACCACCTCAGCCTGGGCAATGTACATTTCAAAACATCTTAGCTGACTCACTTCATTTCCTCAGACTCTGAACAGCCTTGAACCAGCACCAGTTCCAATTATACTATAGCAAGTACACTCTCATCACTAAACCAAAGGAAGTACAGCATCAGGAAAGTAGGTAAGCAGGTACTGACTGGTATTACAGAGTTTCAAGGATGGCAGCACTGTGGCCAAGCTGACAGTTGGTAACCTACTATTTAGTTGGCTACCAACTTGTCAGCTTGGCCACAGTGCTGCCATCTATGTGCTGTAATCTGTGTGCAAGCTGGCACTCTGCTTTTGTCACTGCACTGTATCCCAGGGTCTTGCTATATTTTTAGAGAGTCAGCCCAAATTTTGAGATTGGTTTATTTTTTTTTAAAAAAAGTAGATTGAAAATCAACAAAAGCATGCATTAAGAAGAGGGTATGAGTTTCTAAATTTTTTTGCAATAAGATAATTCAGAAGAAACAAGGATGAAATGGTGATTGATCCTATCTGAAACCTCCTTCCCAGTAGTTATCATTTCTTTCTATAACTAAAAAGTATTTAGCATATAATTTGACTATGCTATCAAGTAAGATAATAGATATATAATCTGGGGCACTACAGTCACCTTTCTTAAAAACTGGGACAGCTACAGCCAGGACCATTCATGTGGAAAATTACTTGCTCTATCAATTAGGATAAAAAAGATTGCATTAAGTCAATTGGATTTACTTCCCTGTAAGTATGTTAAGAACTGTGGCCAGCATACAAAGATGCTTTGAATGGCAAATTTTGTAACAATGTGAGAAACCGATGCCACTTACAAAAATAATTTCCTTATCCTAATAATTTGCCTAGCCATGAAGAGCTGAATTTAAGGAAAAACAAAACAACAACAACACCCTATTATTATTATTGCCAAATTAATAATTATAAATGAAACTCAGGCTATTTTTGCCCTCTAACAGTTAAATGTCACCTGAACTGCCTCTGTTCCACTATAGAAAGTTAGCAGAGAGGCTTTTAATACTGTTCTTATCTTTTGAGAAACATCTCAGTTTGGTGGCTGACCATTCCATTTTTTGGAGCTTACATATTCCTTCTTGGTTGTGACCATTTTGTGTCTCTGTCAGACCTCAGAGTGCTTTTCCATGCTTCTGTTGCTTCAAGATTAGATTACTTCAATTCTCTTGGCTGTGGTACCTGATAAGGCATGGAGCAAGTGGCAAACGCTTTGTTAAAAATCAAAGGTGATTTAACACATTTTCACTGCTTAGAATTTTTTTGCATTGGTTGCTAGTTAGGAAAAAATATAGCCTTTGACTTCTCCCCTCCCCCCCCCCAATTACCTTTATGTTTTTTCAGCTTCTGAGTAAATTTAAGGGCAGAAATAAAGCTGTTAAAAACTCTGTAAATATAAGCAGAATGACATTTGTTACTTTAAAAAGAAAACTGCTCATATAACTATGACCCACTATCCATATGGTGGTGGTTCTTTTCCTAATTGTTTCCGTATTTTGCTCTGTTCTTAACTTTGTTTTTAATGTTGACTTCCCCCTTCATTTTGTAGGCCTGCTTCAAGATTATTTTTATAAGAAGCAGTGTAAAAATGTACATAAATAAAAATGGATATTTTTGTTTAGAAGATGAGTTGGCTTTTCTACCCTCCTTTTCTCTCCCATTTAAGAGGACTCAAAGGCATCCCCATTATAAGCTTAATTCGGTTTCCCAAAACTGAAATAATAGAACCGGATGCAAACGCGAATTTGCCTGTTCCCATTACTTTAAACTTAATCGCATTCGATCCGGATTCTGAGGATCATATGTAGCGTACGTGACTCAAGGGGGGGACTCAAGTGGCTACTTTTAAAAAGCCGCTTTTCGGGGCTGCCCTGTCCTCTTCCTCCTGGCGTGAACACACCACCCATAATGGACCCCTTCACTGAGCCTGGCTGGGTGGCTGCCGCTTGCCTGGATGGAGGAAAACCAGCAGTGGGCAGCCAGCGATTCTTTCCCCTCTCCTCCCCATTGCCCAGGGCACACAGCAGCAGCGGCAACTCAAGCAAGGGGGTTTAAAACATTCACACATCTCCCAGAACCTGCCCCTGCTTTCCTTTCCCCTTTAAAGATCAGAATTCCAAAGACGAGTTTGATTCCACCCTCCTCCATGAAGCCAGCTGGGTGACCTTGGGCTACTCACAGCTCTTCTGGACTCTCACAACCCCACGTACCTCATAGGGTGTCTGGTGTGGGGAGAAGAATAGAAAGCTTTGTCAGCCTCTTTGGGCGAATCCCCACAGCAAGCTTATTTCGGATTCAATACGGGGTTCAATCCTCGCAGACCCCATGTCAGTTTGGCTTAACACGCTTTCCATGTGTTAAATCACCCCAAAGCCTTGTAAATGTTAACCCCCATTTCAGCAGGCCTCACTCGAGATCGTGCGCTTGATACGTGTTACATTTTTTACTGTGGGGACCCTACCATTTTAAGGGATGAGAATCCATGTTTAGGGTTTCCCTCTCCCTAAACATGCAGCCACTACACTGTAGGAATCCACCAACTTCACATCTGATAACAATGTTGCAATTCTGCACAATTCTGGCTCTTTAAAAGTTCTGACCTTTAGGAAAGAAAGGTGCTGCAGGATCTGGGAGATGTGTGAACATTTCAGGCTGTGTGTGCAGGTGGCAGGGGCAGCAGAGCCAGGGTGCTTTTCTTGGAGGGAACCCCTGCTGGGGATGGTGGCTGTGGAGGTGAGTGGGCGAATGGGGCTTGAGTTGCCGCTGCTGCCATGTGCCCTGGCCAATGGGGAGAGGAGGGGAAAGAATCACTTTCCCCAATCGGTGTTTGGAATCATTTTAAGGCCCTTTCTGCACTTGGCCTTATTCTGGAATATATCTCTGGATTGTGGTCTGCTGGCCACAAGCCAGTGCAGACTATGGCAGGCCTCACTTGGGACTTTCCATAGTCTGCATTAGCATGCAGATAGCAGGTCACAATTCTGAGATATAGTCCAGAATGAGGTCAAGTGCAGAAAGGCCCCAGGTGTTTAGAGTGGGGACAGAAAATTGGGGTTGAATCAGATGCTCTTTGCTTCCTTTTAATGTGATTTACATATCAATGCAAATCCTGATGTAAATCTCAATGTATATTCTGTTTTATTCCTTAAATGGGAACTCGCCCTAGGAGTGCTATAAAAGCTCCCAGATGCAAGCCTTCACACGTACCTCCTTGTGAAGGCTGAGTGGGAATGCACCATGTTTCCCAGACACCATGGCAATGGGCAGTACTGTACACATGGCCATAGTTGCAGCGAGTGGGATTCTGGGATGCCAGTGTTCACATGTTGAGTAAGTTCCAGGGAACTCTGGGATGGATCTGGTGGGAATGAAGTGTGAAAAGCCCTTTAGCTAAAGTGTCAGTATCTTTGTTCCCTATATCTCCCCAGCATCATCTGCAGATCCCAACAGAGATAGTATGTTGTTTTCCTTGTTCACCCAGGAGTCTGGGGTGTAGGAATGGCAATTCAGAAGCCACCATAAGGCTGCATTTGCACCTAGATTTTAATACAGTTCTGGTTTACTTACAGAGTGAGCAAACACATCAAGCAAAGAGACTTGTCATTTTATTTCCACTTTATCTAACCCAAAGGTGGATTTTCTGAGTTCAATAATGCTGGCAGAAAACAGCTTGACGCATTGCAGATGTGTAATCTCATTCTAAAAGTACACTGAAGCTGGATTAAAACGTAGGTGTGAACACAGCCTAATTTAGGATTGTTGAGGAAAGACCTAAAGTATTTTGAAAAGCTGAAGCATATAGTGTCTGCTGGACTCTTCTCATCCACGTGTCACTGACACTCTCTAGCTTGTCTGACTGGCTTGTCACACATTTGCACAAGCCAAGAGAAAGCAAGATCAGTGATTTTAAATGCTTATTTGATCTTTAATACTGATGTCCACTTTTCTTCTGAGAAAAATAGTTAAGCTGACAGGCCTATAATCTCCCAGGTCTTTTCTTGAGCGCTTTAAAGAAGCTGAAGTTACACTGGCCACATTCTAGTCCTTGGCTATGGATGTTGTGCGTAGTAACAAACTGCAGTTTTTTTCAGGCAGTCTGAAATTCCATCACTGAAGCTCCTTCATATTTCTGGGTGACTGGATGGAGGGATGGATGGTGCGTGCATGCATGCATACACCTTGTCTTAATATCTTTTTTTTTCTGATTTCATATATATTCATTGATAATTTGCACATTTTTGAATGGTGGGGATTAAAACTACAATGTACAGGACCTTACAGGCTGCCTTTCTCCTCTTACCTGAGGGAGTAAGTGAAAAGGTGGCAGAAGGTGCTAACAATGTAAGGGAATGTGTGTGGGTGCCTGCTGCATACGACTGGAGGAGAATCAATCAAATTTCTCTGCACCTTGAACAGAGAGGAAGAAGAGAGAGAATTTATGGCAGAGGATTCACATCTATCTATCCACTGGCATTACATCAGTCATCACACAATGGAAGTGGGGACATGAGAGGAGGGAAATGTCCCCCTTGAGCTGTTGAACAGCCAATCTGAGGGGAAAATCAATGTGTCACACAACTCAATCACTGTGAAAGGAGAAGCGAGGGGCAGGGAGGAGATGAGGCACCTTGTCTCCTCACCTCAATGAAACCTATCCACAGGAAAAGGTACCAAGGCCAATGCAACTGCTTCTTATGAACAGAGCAGTCTTCTAAAACCAAAACAGGTGTTAAACAGGTTTCTTTTGTCTTTGCTTTCCATTGGTCCTGCAGCAGAAATAACATATTTAGTTCTTGTAAATTCTCTTTTGGAGAATGAAGCAAGGTGCAAGATTCAGATACAAGAACAGTATTAAGAAATATTTTAATAGAAGAGCAGTGAATCTCCTAAAGATCCCATGGGGTGCATTTAAATATTCAATATAAAGGATCTTTAGAGATAGAGAAAAAAGTAGGAGGAGCAGAGTAAGAGAGTAACATCTATATCAATATTTCAAGCAGTAATTTCGTTTTTATTAACAAATGCATGGCATTCTTCTGAATCTGTATAGACTATTTAAAATGGTTTAACATTTATTATAAGGCTTTGGAACTTTTGGTAAACAATAATCCTCTTGGATAAGGGCCACAACTTCTTCATGGATAAATTTAGAGATTTGGGTGACATTTGGAGGTGGTTCCATATGTGTCCAGTTGGACTCTGTATGTGGTGACACAAAAAGATGCCTCTGTGTCTCCATTGTAGAGCCCAGTGGTGCCATTCTGAGCAGTGCCCCCATGCAGGGCAAAAAAAAAAAAAAAAAAAGTCCTGTGCACACAAGGCACCATAGTAAAAAAAAGTGTTGTCAAAGAGGTCAGCCAAATGTCACAAGCTGCCTGTGGCCACCAACAATGGAGGTGCAGTAGCAGTGGGCATCTTCTTGAAGTCTGCGGGCATCATGAGGTATGTGGAAACATGGGCCCCCTCCAGACTTGTGGAATAAATCTGCAGTTAAGGGGAAAATTGCAGCTTACCTACTGCAAATAGATGACATGCCAGCCTGACCCAAAACGCAGCTCTGTAGTTTCCCATAGGAAGCTGCAAGAGCTCAGTTGGTGTGCACCATCACATGAGATGAGGCAGCCAATCGGATCTGAGCTGTCCTTCCTGTTCTTGTCTCGTCTCATTGTCGTGCCCAGACTGGCAGGAAGATTTGAATTTAGTTAATATTGCGCAGCAAGTATTCTTCATCCCGCACTACAGTAAATTCGCAGTAGTGATGGGAGAATATGTCGCCACTACAATCTATCGATCATGGTGTGTGATGCCCCCACCACAACTGCACATTTATTAATGAGTTTTGATGCACCCAAAGTTCAAAACAAAGGTTATTGCAGGCATAAACACAAAATAGCTGCCCAGAAAAACAAAATGATTGCTAAGGGAACCTAACCAGCTGCTAGAGGTAAATGTATCATATATGCCCTACAGTGCAAGTACAATACAATGCAGAACTGACATATGACCAACCTCTTGCATTTATTTTTGGATTTCCCAATATTTTGAACATTGCCTATGCTTTTTACAAGGTCTGGCATATATTTTTTTTCTTAAGGTTAACGGCAAAAAACTGGAAGGTTCCATCTTCTATGTCCTCTGTGACATCCTATCAAAGGATACGAAACTGGTTGGTAAAATATGAAGATAAATATGTCTTCTTCTCCCAGCTTAGGTTCTACCTACAGCTGATTGTTGTGTATCCTTCTCACATATATTATGCAACTCATTACTAAAAATATTGCATTTGTATTGCCAGACAATGGGCAAATTCTTGGCTTTTTCTGTAACTTATTTATATTTCTGGTTGCTGCTATACAGAAAATAAATAATCAGGGTACATCTCATAAAACGTAGATGTGAAACTATTACTGCTAAGTTAGCTTGATGTGCATTTTAATTATTCAGTATTCTTACAATGTAAACATCATTTAAAGTATTAATGTGACCATGCATTTGAGAAAGCAGAATACTTCACCAGTAGAGCATACACCATTTAGCTGGGAAAAGAGAGGTACTGAAAAAAAGTATTTGCACAGAAGATAAAGTAGGGATGCATACAATATATGCAAGCACTCCGATAATAAATCCTTAATTGGCCGAGTCCTGAATAATATACATAAGTAGAAACTAGCTACACTTCAAACGCAAGAATCTTTCTCAGTGGACTAACATAACATCAAAGAAACTGAGCACAACAAATTTAAAATATAAAAACCATAAAACCATATATAAAATATAAATAGGTCAGCACTGCTAGAATTTAAAAGGAAATAACAAAGAACAATGTCAGGCTTTCATTTTTTCTTCTTCATCCAAAGAAATCCCTAAAAGAGGAAAACTTTCCTAAATAGTTATTTTCAGGTTTCAGGTTTTGCTGAGGAAATTATTCTATGGCAAGGGGCAAATAGCATCTTTAACGATACTGATCATGTATTACTGATTACACCAGGTATGGCTGTGTGTTGGTGAATATGCCAATCTGTGCTTTAACCCCAGACAAACAATCAAACAAGTTCATTAAAAAATAAGACAAGGGATGACAGAGAGGAATGGTTTGGCTGATTAGCTGGTGCTTTAGTTTCACTCTAGGATCAGAGACACTTGGCCAAATTCAGACATAATATGAGCAGCTCAGAGAAACAGAAAGCCTTTCTGTACTAGCTCTTATTTTGAAATATATCCCAGAACAGGGCCCTGGTGTTCACATGTTAATGCATACTATGGCAGGCCCCACTCTAGTGCCTTTTAACAGTTTTGCCTGGCACAAAGGCTGGTGAACTACCAGGATGTTTGGTCTAATGAGTGAGCCAGTTTGGTCTAGTGGTTAGAGAGCTGGACTTTTATCTGGGAATACTGGGTTTGATTCCACGCTCCTCCACAAAGCCAGATGGGTGACCTTGGGCTAGTCACAGGGTGTCTGTTGTGGGGAAAAGAATAGAAAGCTTTGTCAGCTGCTTTGACTTCCCTTAAATGAGTGAGAAAAGTTCGTTAGAAAAGCCAACTCCTTCTTCTTGTCCTTCTCCTTCTGATGCTCAGTGCATCTGGAACTTACCCAGCAGGGAAGGGAGAAGAGAAAAGACTTCAGGAGAATAGATTGGTGTACTGATATAGGATGGGAAGGAGACTCCGAGAAAAGATTAGTGACTGTAGAATACAGTGGAGTGAATACCTCCCTTGATCAGCATGAAGTGCATCTGTAAATAAAGCTACATATTGCACTGCTTCATTAACACTGCTTCTTCTTCTGCAACTTCTGCACTGTGTTTCTTGCCGCCCAATGTGAAGGCCTGAATTGAGGAATTTTGGCTAGGTATGGGGCAATGGGCAATGGAATGTGCTGGCAGCAGCCTACATTGCTGTGACCCCATCCCACCCCAACCTCGGTCAGAGTGGAAGAATGTTTGTGTCCTTGGTTTGAAATTACAGGGCCAACAGGGAATCATTAGAATGCCCAGAAACCGACCTGGAATTGGCCCATTTCTGGAGCCCAGCAAAATGGCACTAAGTTCCACATGCTGCTGTGCCGCCATCTGTCTCCATGGTGGTGACTGGAGAGGGCTGTGGCCCAGGAGTACAACAGAGACCAAAGTGGCCTATACCACAGTCCTGCAGAATGCATGAACACTGGACCAGAACAATATTTAAGGTGTTCAGGATCATTGGACAGAACTACTCCCTTTGGTGGAGTTTATGTAGAACAACTCACAGCACACCTCAACACCATCCCATAGGGAAGCATTCATGTACCTTGGATCCACCCAGCTGCCTCTTCCTGGTTTGTCCTAAGTAGTCAAGTTGAACAAGGGTCAACAGTTGCAGTTGTGTTGTTCACATCATCAGACTTTAAAAACTAGAAGTGGTCCTATAAAACCAGTTCAGACAGCGATTTGAACATCTCATTAGACATCATATCAAAAGCAGTATTCAATAAAAATGAGTTATTTTATCCTGAAAGTACTTTGTATGTAAGCCTTTTATAGCAGGCTTCTGAGGACTATAATACCAGCTTTAATGGGGCAGTTGTTTTGCCTTTGTCTTCTGCCTGAGAAGAAGGAGAAGAGTTGGCTTTTCTAGCCCACTGTTCTCACCCATTCAAGGGGACTCAAAGGGTCTGACAAAGCTTTCTATTCCCCACAACAGAACACTCTGTGAGGTGGGTGGGATGGTGAGAGCTCAGAAGAGAGCTGTGAGTAGTCCAAGGTCACCCAGCTAGCTTTGTGGAGGAGTGCAGAATCAAACCTGGTATTCCCAAATAAGAGTCCAGCTCCCTAACCACTAGATCAGAATGCCCAGAAGTTTTTGGTGGCTCCCTGTGAGACAGGATGCTGGACTTGGCAGAGCTACTCTTACGTTCTTAAAGCTTATGCTTCATATACCATATCCTATATATCTGTACTGGGGACTAAGCCCTACTGAACATATTGGGATGTTTTTCTGTGTAAACATGCAAAGAATTATGCTGCAAATATATGCCATATATCTAAAGCATCCTAGGCAATAATAAAGCAATCTGTTTAGAAATGTAGCATGAAAAATAGTCTTTCATCTTACACTAATAAGAAAATTTTTATCTGAGGCTTTAATGATTTACATTTTTGTTATAGTTATTTTAAGATTTTCAGTTGGTTGCTGTAGGAACAGACATAATCTTACCCACAAAAGTAATAGTAATCTAATTTTCTTGTAAGTTAGAAACCTTAAGAAAATATTCAGATATCTTTTATTGCAACAAATGAAATAACAAGAAACAGAGAAAATTATCCATGCATTACAAGAAATTTTATATAAAGTACTCACACTATAAAGTACTGGAGCTTCACACATGGCAGCTTGAAAGTTTGATAACTTGAAATTCTAATGTTAGGGTCAACAAAAATTGTCATAAGAACATAAGAGAAGCCCTGTTGGATAGGCCACAGCCCATCTAGTCCAGCATCCTATTGCATGCAGTCGCCCAACAATTGCTCATGGAATTCTCAGGCAGAAGACAAGGGCAAAACCTTCACCTGTCATAATAGAAAGTGGAAATTCTCTTACAGAGTAGTTTTGAGGTGGTGGCAGCATAAAGCTGAACCAAATACCCACCAGTGTTGAGTAGGGATATGTACAAATATTCATCATATTTGAACTTTGTTTGAATTCATACGTCCAAATTCAAATTGAATGTTGGCTATATTTGAAGATTGATATTCGAATGTGAAGTGAATGCTTCTGTACTTTCATTCAAAGTTTTGTTATATTTGTGAACGTGGGGAGGTGGCAGAGCAGCTGCCCAATCACATCTGCAGCAGATCCAGAGCAGATTCAAAGTGAATCCAGATTGGATCTGATGCAGATCCAAAGTAGATTCAAAGTGTTCAAGTTGGATTCTTAGGATATTTTTAGAGGATTCCGAGGCGTGACTGATCAGATTCAAATAGCATTCAAAGAACATTTGCAGCAAATTCAAAACCGACCACATTCAAAGGTTCGGAAGCTGCAGCTAGTGCAGAATGCAGCTGCTACATTACTGACCGGGACAGCTAACTGAATGCACATCACGCCAGTCTTAAAAGAATAGCACTGGCTGCCAATTTGCTACCAAGCCCAATTCATGGTGTTAACTTTATCTTATAAGGCCCTCAATGACTTGGGCCCCAAAATATCTGAAGGAACGTCTACTCCCATATTGACCTGTCCGTGCCTTAAGATCTAGAGGGGAGGCCCTCCTGGTTGTACCACCACCCTCAGCAGCACGGGGAGTGGGCACCTGGGAAACGCCCTTCTCAGTGATGGCTCCTAGGCTGTGGAACAGTCTCCCCCCCCTTGTGGTGTGTCTATCACCTTCACTGTACATATTTAAGAAGGCAGTGAAGATGCAGCTCTTTCCTCTGGCCTTCGGTTAATGGGATACAGTTTCCCTTCCCACTGGCAGGCGCTGTAGTTTTAATGTATACTGTTATTGTTTTAATATGTTTGATTTTAAATGTCACCCTCCCCGAGACCTTTGGGTATAGGGTGGGATAGAAATGCAAACAAACAAACCAATAAATAAATAAATGGGCTCTATTCATACAAATGTGAATTTCCTTGCACTCAATTTGATTCGAATCAAGCACACACACACAAAATACATGCACATCCCTAATGTAGACCTCCCGACTCTTAAAACCAGAGATTTAAGCAACATAAACCCTTGGGTTTCTGTAGCTGTTGGAAGTGTCCCCCAGAGGACTCCTAAAATGCTCCATCAAATATAACATTTGCTGCATTAGCAGTATCAGTGCTGAGCAGCCACCAGGGACAATCCTGCCATCTCTTCCACTGCATCCAAACCTTGCTCCTCAGTGGTGCAGCAAGATTTGGATTGCATGGGTAATGCCCTTCTAACTACTTGAAGAATTGCAGTGTCATAGGGTTGATTAATTTTCTCAGTGAGTGCTCTGCACTAGCCATTTTTTTTTTCCTGGAATTGCTATCATTCACTCATTCATGCAGCAATTATTACTGAGCCCCCAGAGGACATTGCATATACCCTGCTGCATGACAGTATTTTTCCTCTGTCCCTTCTCTCTGACTCTTTTGCATTTAAAGTCACACACATGAACAATGCAAATGAATAGTGCAATGGTTAAGCATGCAGTTTGCTGGCAGCTACCACGCAAGATGCTCATTTAAATTCTGGCCCAAACACCTGTCCAGTAAAGGTACATAAGGAAGGCCCCTAATGCTTCACCTGCCTAGCCTACCTGAACTATGAGAGAAAGAAAAATAGCGTCATGCTGGCTTGAACATCACCTGGATTAATAAGGCCCGTATCAGATGTTGGGGAATCAGGAGGACAGTCTGATGTTAAATGGGCTGCTGGGGCAAACCACTCTTGGACAAGACAAGAGAATTGGGATCTGCTTGAATGTTACTATCATAGCAAGCCCAATAAGAGGGTTTATATGAAATGAGTGAGGAAACTATGGATGGTTGAAAGACCAACATCCACACTCAGTGAGAAATAACTAGTCATCCAAAGCTTAAATATGATCAAGAGGAAATTACGATCACAACTGGAGATTGTCAGGCTACAAGGAACAGGTCTGAACTGCAATAATACTGATGAAATCTTCAACCAGGAACTGAAAGAACTGGAGAAGATGTGGAAGGTGAAGGCAAAAGTGTTCCCAGTAGTGACTGTGATCCCCAAGCTGAAAGAATGGCTTCAACAGATCCCAGAACAAACACTGTTCAGAAGAGTGAAGTCCTAGGTAACAGCTAAGATATTGTGTGCGATTCCCAGGTCTTTGGTAGAAGACCTAAGGTTGAGGTAGATATGCCAACTAACCATCCCTAAAGGATTAAAAAAAATCATTGTTTTGCCACTTTATTATTGCCAGGTGATCTGCATGGGATGTGTCCATTCAGTCACCAGGAGTCATACATAGTGTCTCTCTGAAGGCCAGCTGCTGTTGGGAGATTTTGATCAGAGCAAAGGTGTGTGCTCATGCCCTGCTTATTTCCACATGCAAGTGGTTGCCACTTGAGAATGGGCTGCTGGACTGGATGGGCCACAGGTCTATTTCAGTAGGGCATCCTTTAATACCCTTGTGTTCTTAAGTTGCAGAAGCTGCTGATGGGATGCACTGATAATACGGCAGGTTCTCCAATTATTCAACCTATTGAGGTGCACAGTTCTTTCTGGGATGCTGGCTAAAAACTCTTGTCTTTCATACAAAATGTTGGAATGTGTGACTGCTGTGAAAAGCCCCCGAGTCCACTGCTTCTTTGTTTATCAATAGTGATCTTCTCTTCAAAAGCCTTGATGTCATCCACTGGAACACCTCCACAGAAAGGAGACCACACTAGCACACAGACTCTTCATTTTTGTTTTTGTTTTCACTTCCTCCAAATTTTGTATGATCTGCAACTTCCATAAGAATGATATTGCTGACGTTATTATAACTAAGAGCCTTATTCTGGAATATATCCTGGAATAGAGACCTGCTGTCTGCATTCTAGTACAGACAATAGCAAGCCCCAGGCAAGATCTGCCATAGTCTGCATTAGCATGCGGGCAACAGACGCCTATCCCAAGATATATTCCAAAATAAGGCTAAGTGCAGAAAGGGTCACAGTCATCAACATTATTAATAAGTTAAGGAATATCTGACCCAAGACTAAACTTCATGAAATTCCACTTAAATCTCCTCCCAGTTTTTATATATTGTTTCCAACTCTTGATCTGCAAGCCAGTTCTGAAGGATACAATGGTCACTGCAGTTGGCAAAACTACAAGAAGCATTAGTCACTTCCTAGACCCATCTGGCCAATTTCTTCCTTTTTAATTAATTAATTTAATAACAAACCAGTAACACACTGACAATAATAAAGACAGCAGGTGGCAATTAAATCTACAGAGAAAATGCATCATTAAATCAGTTTTCTGAGAAGTTACACACATACATAATCATTACTCCACAATTACATCATTTTACACAAAATGCACAAAATAAGTTGTATATATTGTATTTATTTATTTAGAAATTTTATATCCTGCCCTTCACTGAATGGTCCCAGAGTGGGTTACCATCAACAGACATTTATATTAAGAGCAAAATTAAGAGTTTAGGGGACCCAAATACTTCTCCAGTTTTGGTTGGACATATACTCAGAGGAGTGCTGCAAGCATCGTATGCATAGCCACAGCAATTGTAATTGATCCCAAAATCATATGCTGAATGCTCTACCAGGTATACGTCACTTGTGGTATCACATTTAGCTTAGATGCCAAATAACATCTGGAAATGGTTTGAATGGTTGGATGTATGAGGCTCAGGTACAAGTCCTAAAATATCTTCCACAATGACAGATGCAAATTATGGATTCATTTTTCTGTAACCTCCTTCTGTTCGCTCAGTACACCACTGACTCCCCATCATTCAAGGGACCAACAGCTTCCTTGATTGGCTTTCTGTTTTTAATGAATTTGAATAATACTTTATTATTAGTCTTTATCCTTTTGGAAAACAACAAGCAAATTTCCCAGAGAGAAAATTTTCAACCTTTCCTTTGAGTTTCCCTTCCATTATTCTTCTCAATTTTAAGAAGATGACTTTTTTGAAATCAAGGGTCAATATGTTTGACTTTCTTTTGTAAAGGTTGATGTTTGTGAGCCAGTTTGGTTTAGTGGTTAGGGAGCTGGACTTTTATCTGGGAATACCAAGTTCAATTATGCCCTCCCCCACAAAGCCAGCTAGGTGACCTTGGGCTAGTCACAGCTCTCTTCTGAGCTCTCACAGAAGGGTGTCTGTTGTGGGGAGAATAGAAAGCTTTGTCAGCTGCTTTGAGTCCACTTAAATGGGTGAGAAAAGCGGGGTAGAAAAGCCAACTCTTTTTCTTCCTCTTCTTGTTACATAGTCAGTATTCTCAAATGATTCTACTACTGTATGTTTACTTCTCTTACTAAGTCCTCCAACTAATTAAGGGCGTTTTTCCACTGTCACTAAAAGTACCCATAAATGGGTATGTAATGGCATTTTTGTACCCATTAATGGGTATTTAATGGGTACTTTTAGTGACAGTGGAAAAACACCCTAAGAGCACGTCCAATATTGTCCCACCCCTTGTTGGTTCCTCAACCAACTGCCCTAGCACACATCACAGTATCTAAAAATTTGCCCTCCCTCTTTGTAATAATTTGTTATAAAGTAATTGAAAGGTTGAACAAGAGTTCCACAGCCACAAAACTCCACAAAAGCAAACAAGCTGCCTTTCATACACTGCTTTGAGATTGAAACAAGAGAAGAGAGGGAGGGAGGGAGGAAGGGAGAGGAAGAATAATTTCTTCAAGAACTATTTTTACCCATTGCCTGGACTGATTATAAAAAGCTTTGGTTTCTTGTCAGACTTTTGGATTGACAAATATTTCAAAATCTTTAAAATTATTGCAATATCCAAAAATTCCTGTTATCAATAGCAGTGAAGATATGGAATAGTTAATAGTGACAATCTAGGAGGAGTCAACATCAAATGCGGAATAATTCAAGGTGGTTTCCTGTTACTTACACTCTTTATTATTGCAATGATATCACTTTTACTGCTCACATTAAAATTCAACAAGAGAAATTATGAATAAGAAATAGAAGGTGAAAGCGTAAAAAAGTATATGGATTACTTAAAGCTACCTGGGAAATCACCAGCAAAAAAAAGGAACATTGCTAAATACCTTCAAAATATTTAGTCAAGAAATAGCCATGGAGTTGGGAACTGAAAAATGTGCAGTCTTATGAACTAATGGTGGAGAAGATGACTGAATCAAGTGGAATAAAACTTGAAGAAGGAAATTAATTAAGTTTTGATAAATAATAAAATAACAAATATCTGCAAATTTTACAATTGGAAAATATCCAACACAAACACATAAAAAAAGAAGACAAATACAGTGTGTATAAAGAGGGTTTGTAAAATCTGATAATGAAAGCTTAATAGAACAAATACAATTAAGATCATAAATACCTGAACCATATCAGTGGTTTGGTACAGTGCCAGAATGGTTGACTGGAGTCATGCTAAATTAAATTCATTAGATTGGAAAACCTTAAGATTATGAAGGGAAACCATGCATTACATCCTAGAAATAATGCTATAAGGACTCTGGTTAAGGCCACTGCAGGTCCATGTTCTCGTCTTGCTCATGTTCAGCCTTGCTTGCATTCTTAACAGACCTTTCCGCCCTTACTCTCAGCATAGATAGCTGGGCTGTGAGAACTGTTATCTAAGTAATGGTACTGCTAGGGGAACCTTGAACACATTGATGGGAATGTAGGAAAGCTTTGCTAGGTCACTCTGCTTGAAATACCCACTGCAAACCTGCAGACTTTGTCTTCTGTTATCAACAATAAATGAAAAAACATGCTACGAACCAACTCATGTCTTGTTATTGACTTTCTGGGCCCCAGGTGGGGATTCTAATGGATGCTCATTGGCTGGGCCTACCACCTAACTTTTGTGACTAAAGAAACTAAAATCTGAAAAAGAGAAAAGAGAATTAGGTGATTCCATCAAGCAGAGCAAAGAAAATTGCTAATATACGTAAAGAGAAAAAAAAAAGATTGGAAAATTGGAAAGAAAATGCAAATCCATAGCTGTTGCATAAAAAACATTGAAGGAAGGAATGTGGAAATGACTGAAGAATGGAAGACTGAGAAGAGAAGCAAAAGATTGTTTTTTTTAAAAAAAATTAAATGCATTTATCTATAACAAGTCTAAAACGCTCAGTTTAAATATTAAACACTATGTAATGGTAAAAATGAATGACTGAAATATTTAGTCCATTAATATTTAATGGCCTGATAAGGGCACATGTGCGCATCCACATACACAAACACTTTTGTGGCTGAAATAAGAAGGTTATCTCCACAAACGATATTTCAATTATTTATTTTTTCTTAAGGAATACCAACTGAATCCATCTTAAATATTAAAATTTCCTCCAATTTAAGATGAACACAAGTGGAGAAAGGAAGTAAACCTGCTTAGATTTCCTTGCTCAGGAAAAGAAGTGTGATAAGTACCCATTAACCTTAAGTTGAGAATTAGCTTTAATAATAAACTGCACCTAATCTACAAAATGACCTTCTAAATTAACATGTTTATTACAGACATCAAATAGCTCCACTAGACTTCTCAGTTTTTCAAATTTCCTGAGGCTAGGTAAATGCAGAAAAGAAAGGTAAATGACCTTTGGGGTTTTTGCTACTGCTACCAGCATCATTGCAACAATTTCATTCACTGTACAGATAATGATAAATGACACAACATGTCATGGAAAGATATTCAGTATTTTTGCATTGCTTTTGGATAATGGTTTGGTACTTAATGGGGCTTACATTTTCACTGACTTCTTTATTTTAAAGACTAAAATGGATCTTCTGATCAAAAATACTGGAACAGAGGAGACACAAAATGGATTGCTATATAGATTACAGAAAGTGGGGATGTGCACAAATATTCATAAAATTCGTTCGAATTTGGACATTCATACATGAATCATATGTTATGACTCATATTTTGGACATTTGTAAGAATATTTTGGACATTCGTTAAACTGGGGAGGTGGGAAAGTGGCTGTGCCACTCATCTGCAGCGGATCCAGATTGCATTCAACATGGATTGAGAGCAGATTAAAAGTGGATTGAGGTTGGGTTTGATGCTTTCAGAGCGCAAATATGTTATGGGATATGTATCGAATATGTATTAGTTCGTATCGGATATGTATTCATCTGTATTGGGTATGTATAGAATATTTATATGAATTCATACGAATACGTTCGTATAGAATAGAATCCTACCACATTTGAAGGGGGTCGATTCGAATGAATATGGATTTTCTAACATTTGATTCATTGCAAACTGAGTGTCAAAAAACCCATTAGTGCACATCCCTAACAGAAAGGACTGATTGCATTGTCTAGTATATCCTGTAAAACAGTGCTGAATAGAAATGAGCTGAGCTAATTCAGAACAGGGACCTGCCATCTTCATGTTGGTGCAGACCACTGTGGGCCCCATCCTGGGGCGATTTTGCACTTTTCTTCCCATCCTTTGCATGGAAAAGGAGCACAGTCGCTAGTCACTAACAGCCCACACCCTGCATGATCAAACACTTACAGTACCTCTGTTTAGTTACTGGGCTGCTCCTCATCTGGGTGCTACAATCTTGAGTGTGGCACCCTCCGTGACTGTGCATGCGTTAATGCCATCACTATGATGATGGTGATGCTCTGCACAGTTGCAGTTGCATCAGGAGGTTATTGTAGCTGCCAGCGCACTTGCACAGCAGCTCCAGTGACCTCCCTGTCCAGCAGAGGTGTGAATGGTCACTACTGGATGATTCAGGTAAGTCCATGGGGAAGGTTAGCATGCTTGTGGAACATGGATTAGTCAACCTCTGGGCAGGCAGGGGGTGTTTCTAGGTTGTAAACACCTCCTGTCAGTGCAGATGCACCTCCCCAGATGTTGACTAATTCTATACTATGGGTTGAAGTGCAAATTCACCCCTGGGCCTGTCATAGTCCGCACTGTCATGTGGATGGAAGGACCCTATTCTAAGATATGATCTGGAACATGGCCCAGTACAGAAAGGGCCTTGGTCTCCATAACAGGTTTCATGCAACTGTAAAAGTGGGCTGATTGTAGATCTTACTGCCATAGACCAGTCCACATTTTCTCCAGTGCAATTTAAAATGGGAGGACCTCATTCTTGGATACATTCTTGAATACATTCTGGAATACGAGTGAGTGAGGAAAGCGCTTTAGGGTCCACCACTTGGGCACTTGCAAGGTGGGAAACATTAACAGACAGATGTTTTGGCTAAACATTTGAACCTTTTCAAATGATTTGAATTTTATTCCAAGTCAAAGCAAAAATCATACTCTGATTTGAGCACACCTTTAGGAATGCACACTTTTGGAACACACATTGGACCTAAAGACAAAATACAGGGAAGAACAAACAAGTAGCTCAACTGCACATATAGATTACGGGTCAGGAAAGAGTTGACAGTGGCACACAGCAAATTGAAAGCATCAGTCCAATGTGTGACAAGTGCTAAAAAGGCTGACATGTTAGGGGTAAATAAATGGTATTGAAAATAAGATTGGCAATATTACCCCTCTGTACAAAGCGAAAACACAACTGCATATGGAGTACTGCATACAATTTTGTTTACCCCTTCTCAAAACTGCAGAACTTTAAAAGTTTCAAAGGAAAGCAACTAAATGGAGAAGGGGCTAATGGGACCCTCTTGCAAGGAAAGATTGAAACAGTCAGGTCTTTTTTTGTTTAGAAAGGAGATGACTGAGAGGGACATGATAGTTATGTACAGGATGGACAGAGTGGATAAGGAAAAGCCTTTTCCTCTTTTCAGACCAACAGAATTTGGCATCACCCAATGAAGCTGAATCCTGGAAGATTCGGGACGGAAGGAATGATTTAATTCCCCCTGCACTGTGATGGAGTATATGTGCAGGGAAAAGTGTGTGTTTATATCCTGCTGTGAGAACAGGCTACGTGGATTAGATGGGCCTCTGATTCAGTCTAGCTGCATGTTTCTTGTATTCTTATCTTTGCGTTGAAAATTAGAACTTCCATTAAAACAAGAAGGTGTTTGTTAAATCTCATATGGTGTTTGAGTCCAAAACAATAGATTCAACTATTGGAAGCTGATAATTAAACCAAACTTAGGTTTAATGGCTTAATTAAAACTTCGTGTTTGTGTCACCTTTGTAAATTGGCCCACGGCTCAGAAACAGAGTGGTTTTCTTAGATTCTGAATTCTGTAGTTAATGCATTTCACTTCAAGTTTGAAGAATTACATTTTGCCTGACTATATAGATAAACATTTTTCTTTTATAAAACCAGGGGATTTGATCATAGGCCTTTGATCCTATGATACGCAAAAAAAATTTCATGAACTAATAAGACCAAGCCATTGTTGTGCTCTCCCACCAGTGGAAATGATGCCAAGCTTACAGAAGAAGAGCCCTGCTGAATTAGGTCCAAAGGCTATACATTTTAGAATTTTAGCTATTTCCACAGTATCCTATCCTGAACCATAGCAGAATGTTCTGGGTCAGTTTGCCAGTGGGATGAGATCAGGCTGTCTGCATTCCAAACAGCCTATCCCATTCCAGGCCTGAGCATCAGCTTTGAAGGGCCTGTCTTGCCTTCAAAGCCAAAGGACAGCCTTTGAAGCATATTTCTAGCTTTCACGTTTCACACCAATTTCCAATGCTATTTCTGGCAGTGTTTTCTGGTGCCCTTCACTGTGTTCTGGACTGCGAGCTGAGTCTTCCGCGTACCTTTTGTGATGCTGAATACAACACTGGTTTTGATTTTGGACCTCTTTGGAGCTGCTGTTTCAGGTGCTGGCTGGTCTACCTCAACAGAAGTGGGAGTTGAGGAGTTCCTCGCCACTGAGGCCCATCTCTTTTACCAAGTGGTTCACTTGGTTGATATGAACGAGGTAAGTGGTTTTGATCTGAGTTCGTCTGCAAATTTTAATGTGTCTTTAGTGGGCACAACGTGCTAATAGAAGCAATTCATGCTGCATGATATGCACCAAAAGGAGTTTTTCTTTGCTTCATGTTCATTCATATGTCTCATTTTGAAGACCATGGCCGTGTCCCCATAGGAGCTAAAATCTGGACTGGATTTGGACTCAGGAACAATTGTTCCCATTCAATTGACCAGAAGTCTGGATCCGGGAAGCCCTGTTCCCATGCCAGTTCTTTTTCCCCAAATTTTCTGCAGAAATCCTGGGGGAAAAAACTGCTGGTCAGCTGAGGACTTTAAAATCCAGTCCGAATTTTACTGCACAGCTCTTTCTGCCTGCCTGCCTGCCCTCCCTCTTCTTGGATTCTTCTAGCAAGAAATTTCGAATGTGATGAATATTTGTGTACATCCCTAGTGTATACTGTTGCACTGGCCTAACTCAGTGGCCACTGAGTTCCAGGTACACTTCAAGTCTCCACTTAGCATCCCAGCCAGGGATTATAGCAGGTTTGGGTGCCATTAAGCCCATAGAAAGGCAACATCTGTACAGTTTTTCTGAATGTCCATATAAAGATTTCAGACAGATTTCAGACAGTAGAGCTTTTCTGAACAGGTGGAGGTAGGGCACAGCTGGTAAAGGAACCATACGATTGTCACAGGATCCCTTTATACTGAGTATTAAGCATGGTTTCACTGTGCTCTTTCTTTACCCTTCTGCTTCCCACATCATATTCTTACTAATCATGCCTTTCACACACACCAATATATGTCTTTCACACAAATATCTTGACTTACCTTAATTTTTGCCCAGTGTAAGCTATTTTCTAAAGTAGACCCTTGTAATATTCGTCAAAGTAAGAATGCATTCTGTTGCTTTTCAAGTTGAATACTGTTACTTGAGGCAAGTCTGGTTTTCTGGCTATCTCATTCATTCAATACAAACTTTAAAACTCCCTTCTAAGTTAAAAAAAAGAGTGTTCCTTGCTTATCTACCTCTCCTGTAGCTGAGAATGTTATCCTCCTCTAATATATCTTCTAAGTGTGCACTTGCATATAAATTACATATTTTCACAGATATGCTGATTGAGAAAGGATTACTACAATAGATTGAAGAATAAAACTGATTTATCAGAATTCATCAGCTGGAGATGTTTTGTCCTTAATACAGGTAGTATTTCAGAATGTCAGGCATAGAGGTGACAAGAAGTTTAAATAAGGAAATAATGCAGGCAAGATAAGTAACACCAAATGTAACTAATGCCTAATGGAAAACAACAGGGGTGGAGTGGAGTGGTAAGGTGGCCAGTTTAAAATCAATGTGAAAAATCCATGCCTTCTACCAAACACAATGTCCCTTTCAGATATTTACTCTTCACTTAGAATTGTCAGCTGGTGGACTTGCCTGACAAAGATCTACTTTCTTTTTTAATGTAACTTAAATTAATTAAAATTTAATTCCCTGTCAAAGATTCTACCACCAGGCTGGAGAGGGAGACAGGCTGGTCCTGTAGGGCTTCTTTAGATGCCCTGTCATTAAATCAGCCTGTTCCTTTCTGTCTGCTTTTCCTTGTGCATCATATCTTTTTAGCTTGTAAGTCTTGTCTAACATCATCTATTGTAAGCTGCTTTGGGAGTCTTTTGGCTCAGGGGTGGCACATAAATAAATTGAATGAATAAGTAAATAAACAAATAATTTATCTTAAAACTCCAAAGGCCCAGTTCTACTGATCTCTGTCTGGATTGATTTACTTGCTCTCATCCAGTCACTGCCATTGTAAGATGATGATTTAATAAATCTATAACTTCCTTGGAACATGGAACTAGAAAAGAGAGTTGTGTGCTATCTTTGTCTACTGTAGGCTAAACCCTGAGCCAACCTTTTCTATTGCTGTCATGTGCACATTAAAGAGCGTAAAATACATGACAGACCTCTGTACTAAGTCAAATGCAGTTGAACATAAAGTTCTAGCATTACTGCTTGATGTTTCTGCTCCTGAAAGAAATTTTAAAAATATGCAAAATGTTGCCAATCTGAAAAGAATGTTGGTAATTTCCATAATCCAGAAGGACTGTTAACATATTACTTGGGCAAAGAATGTTGGAGCTGAATTGGAAATAGTCCAGATGAAATCCACAGCATCTTCCTGGAAGAGGTTAATAACAAAACACTTCTGTATCTTTGTCAAAACACACACAAAAGACTTCAGCATGGAACTACCCATTTAGTCACCAGGACATGAGCTCAGCTCAAGGTCATCCTTGCCTTTTACCTATTCTAATAAAGGTTACAACAGCCTCTTTAAGATTTGCTGTGTCAGCTACACAGACATTAATACTCCTTATTGACTTTATCTGATCTTTTCTGTCTGCTTTAAGCAGGTAAAAGAGCAAGGGTCTAAGAACTTTCATTATTGACTTAACTTTTTGACTGCACCAATTGAACGACAATCACTAAAGTACAGCCACTTAACCTTCTCTGTATCTTCCAAAACAGAGTAGGTGCAAGCAAGTTAATCAACAGTGTTTATCTACCAAGCTACTGAACAACAGGCATCCTATAAGTGGTTTTCCTGGAATAGGGGTCCTCTGTCTGCATTTCGTTAAAACATAAGAAAGGCAGGGTGAATTGCCCTTTATCAGTTAAATCTTTCAGGCTGGTGCAGACAGACCTGAAAATTCCCAAAACACCCTGATAGTTCATTTGTGGCTCACTCGCTTGGTAGCAGTAAATTTCCAAATGCTAAGGATGGTACTAGTTTCAAAGGCTTGCCTGAAATCTCAGGGACGTGCGTATCCACCACTTACTCTAGAGCAGGTATTTTGTTGTCTAGCTGGCTTCCTCCAAACCCTGCACCTTTTAATGACATTTTTAGCACGTGCTCGCTTCGGCAGCACATATACTAAAATTGGAATGATACAGAGAAGATGAAATTTTTAGCACCTAAGCTTTTACCACTAGGAAAAGTTGCCTTGATGACAATGAACCATTTAATCAAATAAACTTGTTAAAAAACAAAAAAACCCACATTTTTTTCAACTAAAAAAAGCTCCTTTCAAAGGAACAACAACACAGCAAGCATGAACTGCTCGCAAACTGGACAGTTCTTCACTTCAATAGAATTTATGGATATTCAAACAACTGCATGTTCAATTTGATGTGAACCATTTCAAACACTAATTATTCAACTGAATTTTTTAATATGAACCAAACTTTGCCCATCTTTGCTTGCTACTAATATTAAAATGATGATATTAATAATATTATAAAGTAATACTAAAACAACAAGAACAATTTAAAGATGCCCTTGAATCAAGCTTGTCTAAGTGAATTATGACACTGAGGAAGTTCTCAGCAACTAACACCATCACCAACATTTTTTAAATCTCTTCTTCTGAAGAGATGATGGATAAGAGGAAGGGTGTCTCTGGACGGGGGGATATAAAGCTCCCAGGAACGACTTTCATAGGGTATCCATGAAATGTCCACAAAAGGGATTCCAGAGCAAGCAGACTGATACTGTGATCCACATGGAAAGTGCTTATGAGTCACTGTCCCCCTTCTCCCTTTATTCTATCCATCTACACGTCTCTATCACTTTAGAGATCAAGGATGGCAAAGATATAGTCTGGCTGGCATTCTCTGATACCAATCAGGCTTAATAAATGGCTGAAGAAATAGCATCAGTAGGCCAACAGTGCAAAAGCTATTGTTCTTAGTAACTACTGATCAAGCACATGGCTATTGCTTAGTGTTATGTTATTGTCATATGGTTTTTCACCAAGGCATATGACAACTAGCAGTGTTCGTTAATGTTCCTCAAAATAAGCACGTATGACAAGGAACAAAATATGGAGGGTAGTCCATCATGATCAGATGCATTGATTTTATTTCAAGACATTAAAACAAATTAATTCAAATATGCTTCCTAGAGTTGTTTAAGGATTTTGAGATTCTCCACTCTCTTGGTTTGTTAGGCCATTCATGTCAATGGACAATAAGTACTTTTGTATATTTAATCAGTTTATGGCCAATTAAATCACTGTCTTCTCTTAACTTGTCTGAATGTGAATCAACTTCCCATCCTTTGCTAGCAATAAAAACTTGGCAGCAGCAAACAAAGGAACTGATTGAATCTCTTTGTGTTTAAAGATAATCTTAATGTATTATTGCAATTCTGGTGTCAATGCACATAGTTTTGAAAAAGATTATTTAGATAACTCACATTTAATATAGGTTTCAGGGATAACAGAAAGTGAATGTCAGTTATTTTCTCCCCTGAAATACTGGATATATTGGCAAACGTCCAGCCCAGAAAGTTGGTCTAAATGGGTTGTGGTGTGATCCAGCAGGACTCCTCTTATGTTTTTACATTTTTATATATCAGAGTGTTAGTGCTGCACTTCCAAGCATTGTGTTAGATTTATTCATCTGCTTTCATCTCAAAGGAGATGTAGGGGTGGTTCTTTTGTCAGAATTTGGATGAAAATACATAAAGTGTATGAAGGCAGCAATGAAATATGCAGCATCTCAGAACATTAAAAGTGAAAAGAAAATAACAATTGTTAACCTTTTGGTGGTGCTGCTGTTTTGCTTATTTTAAGGTTGTTAAAAACACTGCTTTTAAAGAAGGGCTCCAAGTGTATATTTTGTTTCTGTTCTTCTCTGACACAGAATTCAAGTGGATTTCCATTTAAAGCAGCTGGCAGTGTTTGTGTGTAGCTGCTTCTTTAGCAATTCAAAGTTATGCCACAAAATCTGTTCTTTGCTACGTTTTGATGACCCACGGAACACATCCATTCACATGACACTGGCTGCTTGGAAACAAGGAAGCATGCTAATGGGATACCAGTCCAAGCAGCACACAGAGTCTGGTGCCATTGCACAAGGCTCCCGGAAATTGGCCATATTCAGTGCACCACAATAATCCCCCCCCCGCCCGCGTCTGCAACTTCAGAGGCCAGAAAATGTTCTTGGCCAGCCTCCAAAGTTAGGCTGGCACAGGACCATAGCGAGGCACACTGCCCTTCCTGAACACCACCGTGAACTGCTCCATTCTGGATCACTCAGTTTGGACCAAAGGAGGATTCATTTACATTGAAGACAGATCTAAAATCTATTGACTTCAAAAACTATTGCACTTGCAAATCTCCATGAAAAAGATACTGGATGGGCATACATTTATCCCAATAAGGTTTAAGGCTACAGTATAGTGGTTTGCACTACAGCTGGTAAGTGGTTTGCTGCACTTTGCAGGATAGGACTACAGGAAATTGAGGGCTGAACGAGGCCACAGTTGGAAATCTTTGCTATTCCCAGGCATGGCTGATTTAGGATTAGACCTGGGGCCTATTTGCACAACAGCCTGTAGTGTATAATTAGGCAACTTCTGGGAAAGAGCATCCACACCTTTCCCGGGTTGTACATTGACATCTCAGATGATCATAGATGCAACTGTGCGTGTGCAGAGCATCAGCATCATAGCAACGGTACTGACGCATGTGCCGTCATGCATGGCACCACAAACAAAATGGCGGTGCCCAGAAAAGGAGCACCGTGCGATCAAACACACATGAGTGTTTGGTTGCACGTTGGGTGGGCTGTAGTTAAGTAGTGCTCACAAGTGCAAGCGCTAGTTGACATTGGGTGATTACATTCCTTTCCTGTCAAGTGGATGGGAAGGCAAGTGTGATATTGCCCTTGGATAAAGTTGTCACGTTGTCCATTTGCTGTCACAGAAAAGCGATCTTTCCAAACTAGTTTCTATTTTAGAGATTTTATTGAAAGTGTAATATTAATATTTGTAATTAGTGGGGTTAGAAAGGGGTTAAGATATCAGGCTGCACACGTTTTTCAGCTGCATTTATCACATACTTCAAAAATGGCTTCTATCAAGGCGTGTTCGGAAGGTACATTCTTTGAACATCTCAGTCATATGTTCATAAAATCAATAGTTTGGAGATGCCACTACAAATGAAAGATGTTTAATTAGACAAACTCAATTTTTATGAGGTGCATATGTTGCTAGTGATTCTTGAAATTAATTAAAAGTTTGTGCTTACAGTGAACGCTGAGTAATTCCACAACAGTTCTGCATGTTAGTATGTGTGTGGCATGCATAGACAATAGTTTCTGCTTTGAGTTGCTATGGAAATGAAATAGCAGCTATCTTTGGAAATAAATACCAATGAAGAAGTATCAAAGTCAAATGCCCAAGGTTTAAACTGGATATGCCCTGAAGCAACATTCTTTGGTTTCAAAAAATTATCTCATTTGCAAATTTGACTAGAATGGACTGGAAAATAATGGATAAAATGTTTTCATGATACAAACTATCAGATACCTTGAGAACAACCATGGGAATGATCACTCCATGTAATTTAAGAGAAGATCCATCACGTTTGGAATGAGACAGGAGCTATGATGGCAGCTGACAACTTCTCTCTTCATAATGTGCAATAAACTTCAAGCATTTGTGAGCCTGTCATGTGGAAAGAAATGCACAGCCTGAGAGTTTAGAAATGTTAGTTTTAAAATACAAGTATTATTACAGGTAAGAAATGTCCCCTTTACTGCAAAGCCAGTGTATTCCTCTGGGAAAGGGGAGTGCATCTTGAGTTAAATGCAATCATTTGCACTTTTGGATCATACCTTGCAGGCATTTGCAAGAATCTGCAATGGGACCAGGGTGTTTTTGAGAAGGAGTCTGAGAACTAGCTGGAGATACATACCATTGAAGATACTGATTTAATTTGAATGGATTTCGTTTATAATAGTGATAAAGGGTAAGAGGAGTGGTTTTGAGTGAACCAAATAAACCTCTTATGATTGCTAGCCATTTGCTTCCATATACGTAAGAAATGTTTGCACAGTTTTAAAGAGTTTTAATTTTCAGACACAGTTTGTAGAATGCATATGCTCAAGATATAATACATTTTAGATAGTAGCAATCTTACTGCATTTATAATCTATGGCTGCACCCAAATGCATCCTAAATTGGGATATCCATTTGCAGTCCTGATTGTGCCATTAGACAGCACTCCTGATTTTTCATCGTCACTCCAGATCATTCTAACATTGCTGTGCATTTTCCTTAATGCTGGAGAAAGAACTTTGGCTGCACATTATAGGCTCAGAGCCAAGTATTCTGTAAATGCAGTCAGAAGCACGAGAAGCACAAACAAGAACTCCCTAAACCTGGAAGTGCAACTTGCAACTTTCTTGGCTCTACGAAGCCTCATGGGATGCAGAGCGCACGGTGCCTGAAATCCTGTTCCCCCAATGATTGTCTGTGAGTATACATCAGAGTATCCTCAAGCTGTGAATTTAAAATGTGCTGTCTGGAGGTGGCCCATGGAAGATTGCACAGTTTGGCTGCGTTCCCATTATCACTTAAAACTGTTTAAAAACTGATTAAAAACAGTTTGAATGCTCGCCATTCCCACCCCCAACCAAGTAAAATGGTTTAAAAATGGTTTGGATCCTCGTCGTCCCCATTGACAATGAGTTTCAGGGGTATTTTGAGGATTATTTGGCTTTGAAATGGAATAAATAAAAAAGGGATTTTTTTCAGGTGTTTTTTCTGGGTTTGGCTTTTAAAACGCTTCTTCCTTACTGCAGTGAGAACACTAGAGCAGTATTTGGGCAAATACGTCATGAAATGGATTGGGGTTTCACTCTGCAAGTCAGCCCTTTCAGTTAAAAGGTACAGCAGCTGGTTTCACTGTAAAATTCACCCTGTACGGCAGCGGTTTCAATGTAGCAATCCACCCACTTCACATCTGATAACAATGTTGCAATTCTGCACAATTCTGGTTCTTTAAAAGTTCTGACCTTTAGAAAGGGAAAGGAAGGAAAGGCTGGGGATGGTGGCTGTGGAGGTGAGCAGGTGAACGGGGCTTGAGTTGCTGCTGCTGCGGTGTACCCTGGGCAATGGGGAGAGGAGGGGAAAGAATCGCTTTCCCCAATCCGTTTTTGGAAGCGTTTTAAGTGTTTAGAGTGGGGACAGAAAATCGGGGTTGAATCCGATTGCCAGATGCCCTTTGCTGCCTTTTAATGCGCTTTACATATTGATGCAAATCCTGATGTAAATCTCGATGTATATTCCGTTTTATTCCTTAAATGGGAACTCGCCCTTTTACATATAATCTGTGAGACATTTATTTAAATAGCACACAGGCGCAAATATCGTCACTGTTGAAACAAAAGCAAATCACAGAACCACCGTGCCAAATTGGTGGAATCCGGCTCACTGCTCTGGAGTACGGATGTGCACGAATATTCAATATATTTGTTATTACTATGAATTCCTACAAATCCAGACATTTGTATACAAATTGAATGTCCAGACATTTATACTTTAGTATTCATACAAATACAAGTATTTTGATTTATTAGTACAAATAATTTGGACATTTGTATGTGTACGGCTATGTAAGCATCAAAAATGGAATATGGGATGCATACAGATGCATACAAGATTTGTATCATGGGATCCTTAGCGAATATTTGAACAAATGGATATGAATGTATTTGCATTGGTTCAAATGTCCAGACATTTATTTTTCTTTTTTTTTTTACGAATTCGGATTTTTGAATATTTGATTCATTACAAATTGAATGTCGAAAATTGCATTTGTGCACACCCCTCCTCTGGAGTATTACCATCACATCATATAGGATGAAAAGTCAGGCTGTGGGTGATTTTCTGTTGCCACTTATGACCAGCTGCCTCATCATGAGTGTTCTCTTGGGAACTCCATGGTAAGCAGTGTGAAGGCAGCCATTTTAGAGAGGGACTGTGCGGTTGCTGATACTATGGCTGTGATGCTGGTGTTGTGCAGGCATTCCAGAAAGTACTACTGGAGGTACTCCTGCAAATCCAGATGATCTGCGTAAGAGAAGAAGCCAAAGAAAAATGGTAGAGATGGTAAGGCGAGAGATACAGCTTTAGGACATGGGTTAGGGTGGTAGTTTATATGGCCTTCAGAGCAACTGCAGCACTGGACTGTCTAGGGTAGCAAATTGACTTGCTCTGCCCTTTTTAGAGTATAAATTTGCTGCTGAGTGTGCTAGAATAAAACCAGTTTGCTTGCACTTTTGTTGTCAAGTTCAGGCTCCTCTCTCATGTGCCAGTCACTGTCTATTTGCCCCCTTTCCCTCTTGACTGTCATATTTTAGAAGGGTGGAAGGAGTGGAAGAGGAAGGAATCAGAAAAGAAGGAAGGCCAGACTAAGAGCTATTGGAAGTGGCAACAGCTCTGTGATGTTAGGCTTCTCATTGTAGAACTCAACATGGTTCAAAGCCATCTCTCACTGTAGCTTTCTAATTTGTCAGACTGCTAATTCAGGAGAGAGGGAAAACCCTCTAAATTTATAGCAGGAATTTTCAAAGCTGTATCTTTTGACAGCAAAAATGACTCACTCTTATTCATTGCATCTTTCTGCTGGTGGGTTGTCACTGGAATTCAGTCCCAGATGGCAACGAGGCTGTAGAGAGAGAGAGAAGTGCTCTGTATTTACAGTGCTGACAAGACATGCAAAGAGAAATAGTTTATTATGAAGGCAGCAGATTCAGGACACCTGCATTCCTTGAGCACAATTTTCAGCCCTGTCCTTTGCAGTCACAAAAGCCACTTTGGGATTACAAATTATGACAGTACGGGAAGAGACAAGAACAAGAAAAAGAAGGGTGATGCTATGCTAGACATTATTTATGATATCAAATGCCTCCTTGTTGGCATGACAAAAAAAAAAAAAATACAACAGTTGCCTGGCAACTGGAACAGGGCCTGTGTGCTGCAGAGCATGTAGTAATGTGACCTTCAAACTAAAGGACAATAATCCTCTCTGATGAAAAGTAACTTGTGGTAGGGAAAAAAATATCTGCCACATTCTGACATGAAGAGCATCATTCTGCATCTCTCCTGTAAATGATGGCATGGTTTCCCGACAGGGAACAGCTTATAGAAACAGACTGTAAGGTTTCTTATCCCTCCAACAGCTTTTGCCAGGCAATATGATCCGTTATACCTGTTGGCGTGTAATGCCTACTGAGGTCAGTTGTGAATCAAGCTGTCCATAGCTTACCAGGCTACAGTGGGGTGTGCAATGGAATCAGCAGGTTTTTGTAGTATGGACTGAGTCTTTAGAGGGTCAGAACACTTGTTGGAGAGATTAAAGGTGAGGCTTTGCCCCTTTATTCTCCACTTCTTCTGTTGGTTCCACAGTGTGGCTTGGATCCTGTCACTAATGCAAGAGCTTCGTGGAACTACTTCAGCTGGAAATAGCACTAAGAAGAGCACTGCATGGTCCCAGTTGTAGGAATATAGTGGCAGGGGAAATTTGTTCCCTAGCTGTGATGTCATTGGCTTGGGGCAATCTGAGCACCGAAAATATTCTGTGTTCAAGACATAAGGCTGCCTGCAGTGAAGACAGTGGGCTTAGTAGGTGTGCTTGAGTGGTGGCATGGTGGGATCAGCAAAACTGTCAGAAGAGCATAAGCCATAACTCATGGTGTGTTTGCCCTCAACAATGTTGACAGAGTTCTAAGGCATGCACATGTCAGGGTGATGGTTGGATGACTGTGGTTCTGTGCTGTCACTTTAATCTTCCTGTGCATTCACTGCACCAGAGGGTGTAGAGTCAGCTGAGCTGTGCTCCCTTGAGACTCAGATACAGCAGATCTTGCCCAAGAGGCCTTAAATTAGGGTGATTCTGCACTGGCTGGTATATTGGACTTGGAAGTATACAATATACGGGTTCTCTTCTAGCAGAATATTGTACCTTTGTCATAATTTCATAATAGTGTCACATGGTTATCATCCAATGGTTGGTAGAGCCATATCTGGTGGTGGAGAGGGCTGGTATGATGCTGCTGAACTACATTTTAGTCCGCTATGGGTCAAATGGGGCCTTGTTGATTTTGCTAATCAGCACTCTTCTGCAATGAAAGCAGGACCAAACGTGAAAATAATACTAGAAGTCCTCAAGTTGGTTCTAATAAAGATTATTGAAGTGTCTACTTTGAGTACCATCTAGTGCTGGCAAGATACTCATGGGACATGTGGACAGGCTGAATATGAAGTTTCATGGCTGCAACAATCCAAAAAATCCTGTTCCTTCATCAGTTTTTAGGGAATTTCCCAATACAGTAGCATAGCTTCAGTTTAGAAATTACAAGTCAAACCAGTCTCATTTTCTAGCTTCAAGCTATCAGTGTGTTCTGTTTCATCCACATTGACAGATAACTTGATGACCTCATCTTCACGTGAGAGAAGGCAAATGATCTGCCTTCTTGCCGCCATTCACTCCTTTGGTAAATTGTGCATAGGGTCAGACTAGATCCTGATTTTGCCGCTTCTGGACTTCTCACCTTCTGTGAGACCCAGAACTTCAGGCACACAATTGCTAGGTGGGAAGAGGCCTCATTAACCCCATGTATCCCTCTCCTTTTAAAAGGTTTTAAAGAAGTGTTTAGTAGCATGATCTTAAGAGTGACATGTGTTCTGAGAATGTGAATGTATTTTGTTCTCACATTTGTACAGCCTCAAGAGAAGATGCAAATTGAAAACGTTAGGCGGTTTTGTAAACGGCAGGCATCCAAACCCACTGATTCTCTTTCTCTCTTTAGTGTGAAGCCAATACTGTTCACCAAAAGCAATCTGGTCATCAAGATTGTGGTGTCTAAGAGGAACTACATATGTGACTGGTACACTTTCCATCTCTGTGGCAGATTTCAAGCCTCCTGCTCCTGGGATTGACATTTTCATGGCCATTGGATCCTGCCTTTGTATGAAAAGACGCAGAGTTTAAATCATGTTTGTTTTCTACTAAGAAAAAGATAATTGGCTCAGAATGTTTAACTTCAAAGTAGATGGGCTACGCATCAGGCTTCGGATGCAAACTAGATCCCACAAATGAAGGAAAAGGTACCTCAGCATCTTGTGAAATGGCCCCTACACTTTGTAATCACTTGTATCAGTGGCAGAATCTTCATAAGGAGAAGGTAGAGGGCTTTTAATACTCTGGGTCTTGCCTTCCACATTAAGAATAATAGCACATTGCTTAATGCAGTGATATGCTATCTGCATGCCATTCCTGTCCTGCTTCTCAAGATCAAAACTGGGGATATATGACAGGTGGGGGAAGGGGATGCCTCCCGCTCCCTACCATGATGATCACAGCCAGAATATTTCCAGCTTTGATTATGAAAAGTGGAGGTGGGGCAGCCCTCCCCTCTGCTATCACAATAGAAGTGAGGAAATCCCTGGCTTTGATCCTGATGGTAAGGCTTCTTCTTCTTCTTCTTCTTCTTCTTCTTCTTCTTCTTCTTCTTCTTCTTCTTCTTCTTCTTCTTCTTCTTCTTCTTCTTCTTCTTCTTCTTCTTCTTCTTCTTCTTCTTCTTCTTCTTCTTCTTCTTCTTCTTCTTCTTCTTCTTCCTCACCCTCACCCTCACCCTCACCCTCATCCATCTTTGGGCTAGGTAATGTGAAAGCAGAATGGCTAGGCACTTCACTTACATGTTCTTCCTCTGAAGATGGACTAAAACTGGATTAAAACTCAGGTGCAAACACAGCCCTTGTTTTGTTTGCTGTATTTTTATTAATATGCATATATGTGTGATTTTTAAATTTTATTTCAATTTTTTTTTTGTGTCCAAGCCAACCAGAGACCTCCAGAACAGCAGGAGCAAAGCAGTGCACGCCGAGACTGAAAGAAATGTGAGAATGTCACAGATGAAAATGAACACACCATAAAGGTGCTGGAGCATGCTATGAGATGCACATTAGTGAACATCGCTTCTCTGGCAAATGTTGTCCCCAGACATCAAAAATCTGCACTCTAGAAAGAAAAGTAGAAAAAGCACTAAGCTGTGATTTGGGCTGCGTTTGCACCTCATCTCAGCACCTCATAGTATGAATTCTGGTCACAGTGACGCAGAAGCAAACTTGACCCTTTGAACAAATGTGCATCCATCTTAAATAATAAGGTGGCTGAAAGAGAACTGAGGTGGTGACTAGGTGGCAGTGGTATGATTGCACTGATCGCTGCTCATTCAGTTTGTATTTTAGCGTTGTCTGTTTATGGAAATGCATGGCATCCCTCTATATTAGGCTACAGTTGTCAGTTTACAGATTTAGAGGAAATAACAGATGGCAGAAACAGTCGCAGCAGCCAGCAGCTCTGAGATATTAGCTGAGATTCTAAACCGAGTGCCGAGCAATCTGCTGTTATACCTCCAGCTCAGCTTGGAACTGTTTACATGACTTTAACAGTCCTCTAGGTGTCAAGATCTCTGCCAGTTCACTCTGCTACTTCAAAAAACAATAATTAGTTTTCAGCAATAATGCTCCTCCATTTCATAGCTCCTGGAAATTTGAGGAAGTGAATGCTAAGCAGGTGCTGAGCACCTGTGCCCCCAAGCAAGATCAGAGCCAGGAAATGGGCTGAATTAAACCACTTCTGGATAGACGAAGAGCACAGGTAAGTCATCTAGTCTAAGTAGCTTGAATTCCAATGTATTCCTGGTGGTCAAACAGGCAGGAATGGAAGAACTAGTAACGTTCCTGTAGACTGCTACTTAGCATCATTCTGAAGATATCTTGGCAAGATCCTCACACAGTATGGTATCTCACAATGTACTAGGTCAGATCAAACTATCCAGCCCAAGACTGGAAAGATTCTGGTGGCCTGCACTAAGCCCAACTTCAGAAGTGGGGAGTGAATGTTCCCAGCCTCTATGATAGCCACCTGGGGCTGTTTTAGCCAGGTGCAGAGGTGTCACACTTCTGGGGCTTCTTCTGAGAGTCCAGCTGGGGTCCTTGCTCCTGGTACACTGAACTAACCACATACAAGCAGCCAATCTGGTCCACCATTGAGGAATGCTTCAGAGAACACTTTGAAGAGATTTTCTGTTTGAGTGGACTATGATACTGTTTTCATGCCATTGGCTGTTCCAGTACTTTGACCCATGCAGATGCAGCATTTCACAGGAGACACAGCTTCCGAGTGGGCCAGTCCACCATGTAAATGAAACATTCTTTGTGGCTCACCTCTTGACTTGTTCTCTTTTGTGTCTGTCTAGAATTGTTCCTGGAACATACATGTGTGGGTCTTTTGACAATGACAATTTATGATGAAGGAATTCCTGCCTGAATGCTCATTGTAGGGCAGACCACGTCCCTCTGTGATGCCCAGCTATTCTGATCAATGACAAGAAATGATGGAAACTGTAGTTCAGCAATCTGGAAGGCCATATTTTAGCTACCACTGATTTATTTATAGTTAGCAAATTATTCTAATGCTCCCAACACCATAAGAAGCGAATTGACAGAATCTATTATTGTATTTCCACACTATCTATGTCATATGCAAAGGACTCTTTAATTGCTTCTTGGCTGAACAAGTAAAGAGTTGGCATCCCAGCTGCTCACTGCTTTCCCATATCTTGGCTCTTCTGTGGGAGAGTGGCTGAGATTACAATAAGGGCTTTGTCATGGCTCTCTTATTGATGCCACAAAAGAAAGGAAGTTAAAGAGTTTTCTGCATGACTGCAAGAAGGTTCCATAAGAGTATCTCAAGCAGGTCTGTGGGAGAGGTCATCTGAATCACAGGTTGTCTCATGTGGCTGTACAAGAAGTCTGTGGACTGAATATGGCTTTTCTATCTTCAGATGCCTAGTCTAAGGCTGCATCTACATGGGAGCCTAAGGTGCCTCTCCAGGATATCATATTGTTGCCCATGATCAGATTACATCAGATCAGATCAGTCCTAGTCCTCGAGCCACCCTACCCTCAGCCATAGGCCGCATCCCCATTAGAAGCTTAATCCAATTTCCCTAAACCGAAATAACAGAACCGGATGCAAACACAAATTTGCCTGCTCCCATTACTTTCAGCCAGAATTGCGTTCAATCCAGATTCTGAGGACGTACGTGACTCAAGGGGGGACTCCAGTGGCTACTTTTTAAAAACCGCTTTTGGGGGCTGCTCTGTCCTCTTCCTCCTGGCGTGAATGTGCCACCCATAAGGGATCCCTTCACGGAACCTAACTGGGTGGCTGGGTGGCTGCTGCTTGCCTGGATGGAAGAAAAACGGCAGTGGACAGCCAGCAATTCTTTCCCCTCCTGTCCTCATTGCTCAGGGCACGCAGCAGCAGTGGCAACTCAAGCCCCCTTCACCTTAAACATTCACACATCTCCCCAAACCTGCAGCTGCTTTCCTTTCTTTCCCCTTTTTTAAAGGTCAGAACTTTCAATGGCAAGATCGTTATCAGATGTGAAGTGCTTGGATTGCTACAGTGGATTGCTTGGATTGCTACTAGGGCTGCTGCTTTAAGGGGTGGATTCTTACAGTAAAATCACTATCTTTGGAAGCAAACTATTGGGGGAGGGAAACTCTCATCCCTTAACACGGAAGGGGTCCCACAGTAAAAAATGTAAAATGTTTCAAGCGCACGAACTGGAGTGAGACCTGTTGAAATGAGGATTAACATTTACAACGCTTTGGGGTGATTTAACACGCGGAAAGTGTGTTAAGCCAAACTGACATGGAGTCTGCGAGGACTGAAAACAGTTTGAAATCGAAATAAGGTTGTAATGGGGATGCGGCAATTGCTTCCCCTTCCTCCATGTGGATGCATGGAGTGGTGGAAGAGGAGACTCTGAGCATCATTTCCAGCTAGACTTCACCTTTCAGAACACTAATAACAGGCAGTTTTCACCCATATTTCTCATGCTCTGATGTGAGTCCCATTCACATCAGTGTTCCGTCCACCTCTGGGACGCTGCTAAGAAGAATGTCATTTGCTTGCTCTCTGATCTGTCAGACATGTGGATGTAGTTTCAGTCTTTGAATTCTAAGGTTAATATCGATACATGTAGCTGTGTCTCAAACTTAATTGTATCAGCCACAATAGAGATATACTAAGACTGGTAGTAGATGAGCCAAAATCCACTATGGGTTTCATTACCCTCCCTGAAAGGCAGGATTAAAAAAAAACACACCTGTAATAAAATAGCACTCATAGCATAGTGGCTAGTCCTGAGTTAGGATTGAGGAGTCTTGGGGTTGGAATCCCCACTTGGCCATGAAAGTTCCATTGGTGACATTGGGCCACTAAGAGACTTTCAGGCTAACATAGCTCATGGAATTGTGAATGTAGTACAGAGGGAAGAGAATAGTATATGCTGCCTTGCAGTAAATGTGATAAATGCCATAGACTGACTGACCCACTCACCCACCCACCCCAAAATCCAGGTGATGCTTCTAAAGTGGGTTGGGTTGGTAGGGAATCTTGATCTAATGAGAACATGGATAATAGGAAAGGGGATGAAAATGGGGGGGGGCACTGAAGGGGTGAAAAGCCACACGGAGTGGAATGGTATAATATTCTAATGCTCCATCACCCAATCCTGGGATAAGATCTGGCAGCTTCACAAGATGGGGAATGAAAAGGTGACAAACAACGGTGGCAGAAAAAAGAGAATGACAATAGTGGAACCACCTTCTTAGATTTGAGCCCAAGAAATACTGGTAGGTGATAGCTGCACCCAAGGGAATGCAGTAACTGATAGCATAAGTCCTTCTACCTTATTTTTGAACTCACCCTTAACTGGAATTGCCTTATACAGAGTGAATTATATTACTTAATAGAGATTATTCAACCATGGATGATAATAGCCAGATCCATCATCTCCAGGATGGAGTGGAACTAGCACACCAGATAAAAATGGCCCAATTATTCTAGGGTTGTGGTCAGACAGCTTTACTATTGCAAAAGAATTACACAATGGCTGTGTCCCCATGCAAGCTGTTTGGCACTGTTTGGGCTCGCATGGGCTGGCCGCTGGATTGAGAACAAATCTTGGGCATCCCCATGTCATTCCCAGCAATGTGGGACAGGTACAGGTTGGCTGCAAGCTGTCCCCATGCAAACCGTGCTGAACCCTGGCACAGGGGAGCAGCGTCACCTCCTCTCCACCCCCTCTCTCTGCATTGGAAGCCGGATTGGCGTCAGCCCACCGCTGTGCCACACCCCCCCTCCCTTAACAGCACTGAAAGCCAGGACTGGGCTAGGAGGCATGGAAAAAAGTGAAAATAAAGCTTACTTCATAATAATAAATTTATAAATAATTTTAAAAGACCAAAAGCCACTCGAGGTTTGGTGGCAATTAGGTTAGGTGCTTGAGCAGTTTTGCCCACCTCCACTCCACCAGGAACTGCAAGAATGCCCATCAACTTTAAAAGGCAGAAAATCAAGCCTCTATTTATGATCACCTTGATGATCGGGGAAATGGGGTTTGGAAATGGAACAAAAAATCAAGCCATCATCCAGTCTGCCTTGGCATTCGTGAACCAGGGTTGGAATTACTTCCATGGAAGTGCAATTTTTTTAAAAAAATTAAGCCATTATTCAGCCTGCCTTTGTGATTGGCATTTTGAAAAGTCAGCTGTTGCAATCTTCAATGCACAGGGCAGGGACAGCAAGCTCACCCCACCTGCCAATGATGTGAGTGCCAATCTCCTCCCCATTAGCCCACGATCATCCCCATGCGCGGTCCTGGCTTGCTAAGCAATGCATGCTGGTCCCCCAAACTGTGGCGAGACTTGTTTTTTCAGGTATCAAATTTGGCACCCTTCTGACACAGTTTTGGGGGATTTGGCACGCTTTTTGTGGGCCAAATGCAAAATGCATGGGGACGCCCCTTGCCAATCCTGCATTTGGAACCGTACCAAACTTGGATGGGGACATGGCCAGTACGAATGCACATGCCTTACAGTTACCGATGCTCCATCATTGATATGCATGAAGGCCCAGAGAGGGGAAAGTGGGATTGCAGGGTTCCCACCATGCTGTGCTGGATTGGGTATCACACAATGCTCCTCACTAGCACAGCTGCTGAGCAGTTGGCCAAAATGATGGTGCTGCACAGCCATAAAATGTCATGCAGCATGATCTAGAGCTGTGTTGCTGTGCTGGGCTGATGTGAAAGGTCCTTCAGGAGTGGATCACTCCCTGGATCCAGCAGCTATTTGATCACAGCTTTGGACATGATGTAATTTGTAATGTGGGCTTGAGGTATAATACTGCTCTTCCATGGGAAATGTGAATGGATGAAACTGTTCCTACTGAAAGTCCATCTGATAGGTTGTATGGCCTATCAGATGTGGGATAAACTCCAGAAATCTTTGGCTGATTCTTTCTCTGAAGGGTAAACAAAAGGATGGCTGATCTGAGGTGACCAGAAATAGAGGTAGCAGTGGAAGGCTGCTTGTAGGAACAGGTAAAAAAACCTTACTTGAAGTCACAGCATTGACCCATTTGGGCCAATATTGTTTACACTGATTGGCATTAATTCTCCAAGGTTCCAGAGAAGTGTCCCCCCCCTCCCTGCTCCCACCAGCCCTGTTTAGAATTGCAGCAGAATCTGGCAACTTTTGCATGCAAATGTGTACTGCAAGACTTGTTTATTTGATAAATGACTTAGAACTGGACAATTAGGTTCCCAAATTATTCAGAAAAGGAGGCAATATCATGAGGACCTCCAGAAAGATCTTTCCAAATTGAGTGACTGAACATTAGAATATCACATGCCATTCACTACAAAGTGATGCACGCTGAAGCAAAAGAATTCTGACTTCACATATTCATTAATGAGAGCTGAGTCTGACAGTGATGGATCAACAGAATGATCATGGGCCTACTGGGAACTCATAAAGAGAAACCAGCGTAGTTGTGGGGGACAGGCAAGGCTCCGAATAAAGCTTTGATCTCTCTAAACTTCGTTTTGGTTCAGGGTGGATCACTGGAGATCAAAGCTGAGTCTCCAACTGAAGCCCTCCACCTTATCTGCCACTCTGCCAGTGTCACTGCATGCATTATTGCTGCCTGGTTGTTTTGCATGATGGCTGAATGAAAATGTTCATCAGTTGTGTGACAGTTGCAACAAAGGGAAGCTTGTCCTGGAAATCAATATAAAAGGAAATGAAGCTTGAACTGCCAATATCATAGTGTGTTCAGACAAATCTATGGTGTGACCACACTTAGAATAATCTATATCTTTCTGGTTGCTGCATCTTAAAGCCAATGTAGGTCTCCAAGTGCAGCCAAAGTGAGCAGGTGTCCATAGCATCTGGGATACTCTAGTTGTAAAAAGAAGTTATGTAAGGAGGAACATAATAAAAATAGAAACCACCACAAGGGGCTCCAGGATTACAGGAAGTAGTTCTTCTCCTTCAGTCAAAGAAATGCTAGATGGAAATACCAATATCAAAATAAGCAGGAATTTCTGAAAAAGTGCACTATGGAAAGCAAGCCAGAAACCATTCTAGTAAGGAGATGACGACGACCATCATCATCATCTTCACAATCTGTAGATGCTTCTATCTGTTTGGGCAGTCTATCAGATCTTTCTCAAGGTCCTAGGATAATCAAGGGATGGATGCTGTACCTAACAGTGCTGAGGCCTTTTCGCATTACAGCAGAATGGCTGTAATGCAGTTTGGCTAAGACAGTTTGGGACGGTTTCCCATGCAAACCGTGCCAAACCGTTCCTACCCGCCTACGTGCGAACGGGGAAACCATCCCAGATTGTCTTAGCCTGCCCGCCATTGGTTGAGAAGACCCAGGGGTGAGCAGACCTGTCAGGGGCCTTCTCCTGTTTCCTGCAGGTTGTAGGGGGGGCAATTTGGTCCCCTACAGCTGGCAGGAACCCAGCTGGCACTCACCTTGCTGGGCTGGGGGTACGCAGCCGCACAAACTCTGGTAGGCCAGGCCCAGTTGGTCCTGTCTACCAGAGTGTGCATGCATGCGTGATCGCACCCCCGGGCATGGCAAGGTGAGCGGGGGGGAGGTGGCTTACTCCCAGCTGGTGCAGTCCCATCAGGACTGTAGGAGTCGGGGAGACACCCAGATTGGCCTCCCCTCACCCTTTTCTGGGGTGGAGGGAAGCTGATCTGCGGCTGTCTATGGGCCAAATGCTCTGCCGCTCTGGCAGTAGACCGGACCCACCCAAAGCTCTGAATGGGTGGGCATGGTGTTTTGCCAGAGCGGCAGACCACCCAGCCCATTGGGGCAGAACGCGGGCCTCTGTGGGGTTGAACTGCCTCGATCTAGGTGACTAAGCCCCACAGAGGCCCCCTGGCAGCCCCCACTGCCCACCCCGGGGCCCGGGGACACTCACACGCATGCAGGTCCTATCTTCTGCCTGTACTGGGTCTCAATGACCTGGCACAGCTGGGAATGTGCACCATGTGCATGAGGTGCAGCTTCTGATTGGGCAGACTGCCCATGTGGACAGAGAGGCCTGGCAAGCAGAGATGTCTCTTTTGTTTTGCTTCAGTGTGTAGAACAACAGCCCAGACTGGATATATACTGGCCAGTGAAGAGCACATTATTCGTTTCTTCCTAGTTGGCCTTTGGCTGAGGGAACAGCATCCCCTCCTCATGTTATTGTTTTAATCAATCTATTTCATCTGTATTTCTAGCAAATTTATTGTGAAACTGAGACTTTCAAGTGTAGAGTGGGATAGAAAAACAAAATTGTTCAGTTTTGTTGCTAATTGAGAATAAAGGCTTTCCTTTATTCCTTGAATGTATCTTAAGGTGAAATCAAAGCATAAGAAAAATTTTGCCCTGCCTGGGTGGTAGAAAGGAAGTTTTTACAGCGTTTGTAAGACCCCTCCAGATAGTGATGCCAGGGTGCTCAGCGATATTTTGCACTCTCAAGCTTTTTGTTCCCTGTCTAACAGAATTATTCTGCTAATGTAAACTGGCATGATAGGCATGTCCAGGGTTAGAGTTCACCTGTTCCACACCTGTTTGCAACAGAAACCCACCCTCTGCTACAACACTAGCATCACTTTGTACCACAAATGGGAGTTTTGGGTCTGGGTGTTTGAGAACCAATTCTGTCTTGAATAGTGACTTTAAATATTCAAATGCTGCCCGGCATTCATCTGTTTATATTGGTTTTAGTACACAATGGCAGGAGCCTTAGCATTTTTGGCCTTCCCTCCCTTGAGGAGAGCTATTAGCAGGGCTGTGAGACCATCAGAGTTTGGGATGATGCCCTTGGGTTGCCCTTGAGGGATAGTGTAGTGGTGAGAGTGCTCCGTATCAGCTGTAGCAGGGGTCTGTTTTAATAAATATGTTTTAATAGTACAGCCTAGAGAGAAAGCGGTCCATTTTCTGAACTGCAAGAATGCAGTTTGCCGCAGAGAATGTAACCAAGTTGTCTTCCCCTTCATTGGGTAAGGGTGTGCTGAAGACCTGAAAGGAGGAGGAGGCAGTTCCTTATGCAGGAGGTTGCAATGAAAAACAGTATGGATTGCCATATGTTTGGGTAGGTTGAGATGAAAAGCAACCACATGTATCTGGGGAATAACTTCTTATATAGAGCCCAAAGATGTGGCAATCTAATTTTTGGAGGGGTGGGGAGATTTCGGGTGATGGATGGAAAAATAAATTGTCCCCCACTTGAATATCAGAGCCTAGAGAATGGGACTCATATAAGCAGTCTTATGGGACTCTTTGGCAAGCTGACATGGCATTTAGGTCAATGTCATTTACAGCTTTAAAGAGGGGCAGCTGTAGGAAGGAACGTATGGTTGTTATAAGCAAATACAGCAAATAAGTAGATCAATGATCCTGTTGCAAATTAGTAAAACAAGGAAGAAGTTGCTTCAAAGTCTGATTAACATGTTCAGTGGCACTGTCAGATTGATGGTGGCAAGCAGAGGAAAAAGATAAGTCAATATTCAGAAGGGAAGTGAAAGATTTCCAGAATCCTGATCCAGGTGGCCTAGATGGTGCTATGCTGCATTCAGTGTCAATGCAGTATGCTAGCAGATTGCTCCATTGTGCGGAAGAGAGAGGCCCGGATGTGGGTTAAGCTTCACACAATACTGTTCTACCCGTAGGTGCAGAAAAGGCCTTAGTGTTGGTTGAACACGTACATACTGAAGCTCAACAATGGAAACTGACCCAATAGCACATGTTCAGGCAGTTCACTGACTGTGGCACTCAAACTATTATAGATTTGAGCAACCCGGTTGCATTCATGCCTAAGTTTTAATCCAGCTTCAGTTCATCTTCAGAGTGGAAGAACACGTTAAGTGAAGTGAATAGTCATTCTGTTTCCACATTAGTTAACGCAAAAATGGATTTTCTGAGTTAGATATTGCTGAAAGAAAAGTTTGCCACTTTGCTGATGCATTCTCTCATTCTGAAAATAGACTGAAGCTAGACTAAAATTTAGGTTTGAACACAAATGTTTATCTGCAAAGTGCTTTACAGGTTGAACTTAGAAAAGCACTTGGGACTTTTACTCAATAGAGCAAAGAGGAGTCACTTTACATCAGTCATCTAAAGACCAAAGTCATGGCTTTTTCAATAGCTTTAAATTTCATAAATGATACATAGACACCCATGACATGGAACAAGTAAAGTGCTTGAAATATTTAGGAGTCATTTTTCATGCCTCTAGAAGTAAAATGCCACACATCAAGCATGTTATTTCTTCAGCCCAGAAAAGTGCCACGACAATTTTAGGATTCTATCCAGCACAAGGCAAAAAATTTCTCCTAACTGCCATTAAGTCATGTACTAAAAAACTGAGTGCTCAGCTTTTATATGGTGCCCAGCTAGCGTCTGTTCCTAATTTTGGTCCTCTTAAAAGAATATAATTGGGCTTTTCAGTATCTCGCTTTTTCTTACTTTTCCTTCCTTCCTTTCTATTCCCAAATGTGACTCAAATGCATCTTTGAGACTGGGAGCCAGTCTGATGAGAAAGAAAGCAGAAATTTGATTTCTATTCCTAAATTATTGACTAAGGGCACGTCCCCATACATATTTTGGTCCAAACCAAAATCAGGTTCGGAAAGGGTTGTCCCCATGCATTTTAGATTTGGTCCAATTTCTGCGGACCAAATCACCCAAACCAAATTTGTCACAGTTTGTCATGGTTTGGTGGCCCGGCACACATTGCTTTGCGAACCAAGCCTGCACATGGGGATGGTCCGAGGCTATTTGGGGAGGAGATTGGCGCTCACGTCATTGGGAGGTGGGATTTCATGTCCTGTGCTTGCTGTTCCTGCCCTGTGCATT
>MTQE01002560.1:9432950-9444656 GCA_014337955.1 Aspidoscelis marmoratus | reverse complement strand
GGTCGAATGGCCTTCGCTGCCCCACGAGACTCTTTTATACAAGTATTCCATCCCTCTTCCCCGATTGCCAAGGCAGGCAGGATAATGGCTTGATTTTTCTCCCTTTTCCATGGCAAATATTCCACCCCCGTTTCCCGATTGCCAAGGTGGGCATGACAATGGCTTGATTTTTCACTTGCTAGGTGTTCTCATGATTCCTGGGTGGAGAGGAGGTGCGCAAAAGTGATCAACTTCTGCCAAACCTCATAGCGGCTTTGCTCAAACAGCTGGTTGTTTTTAATTATTATTTTTGTAGTTTGGTCCTGTCTTCTTTGTGCCACTAAGGGTGGGGATGAAGCATTTGCAGTGGGTGGCACAGGGGTGGGGTGTCATCAGTCCAGCTTCCAATGAGGAGAGAGGGGCAGGAGAGGAGATGGCACTGCTTCCCATGCCAGGGTTTGGCACGGTTTGCATGGGAACGGCTGTATCCACACCCAGCCCACGTCCAGCCCGCATTACTGGGGATGGCATGGGGATGGGCAATATTCGATCTCGGTCCCACACCTGGTCAAATGTGAGCCCAATCAGAACCAAACAGCTTGCATGGGGACGTGGCCTAAGGGCCTTTCTGCACTTGGTGGTATTTCTTACCAGCAAGTACACTAAAGGCCTCATTTCTGCATGTTATTGTGGAATATGGGTGGGTCCACACACTGCTGGTATGCTTTGTCTAGACGGGAAGGACCATAATCCAGATGAAGTTGTCCTTGATCTGGATCACTAGTAGTCTATGACATCAAGGACAAGCAGTGCACCAACATGGCCTAATTCAAAACACACAGGTGCGTAGAAGGCATGAATCCATATTCAGGACTACTGGGGGATCTATTTTGGTGATTCACCAAAGTGCAGCACTGAAGCGGGTTCCCTAGAAGCTCTGATGATACCAACTTTCATTCCTAGTTCTTCAGAGCTCTCACAGCCCAGCCCCAAGTCTCATGCAAGCTTTGGAGCTGGTGCAGGGGCTGGTCAGGATCAGAGCTATCGTGCAAATATTGTGCCTTGGCATAGTCCAAATTAGCAGACTTCACTGATCAAGACCCAGTGGTTCAGATCGTGGCATTTAAGTGCATAAAGACCCTTAGACAGAATAATAATAATATCTTAGATTATTGCTTTTCATGAGTACTTGTGGTAGTTACCATTCCTCAAGAGAGACTGCTCACCATTGCCTGCCATTTCAGTGTCCTTTCCTCAGTAGATCTAGTAGGGAAATGAAGGTTCTTTGTGCACTTGGTCAGTAGATAAGACCAAGTGACTCCATAGTATGCCAAGTTCACATTGGACTAGTGCTATCCTGGCCCACTGTCCCAAAGGACCCTTTTTCCAGTTTACTAGCAGATCTGAATGAAGAGGTCTACAATTGCCCTATGCTGTCCCACTCCTGTCACTGCTGCTTCCATACCTGTTTTGAAGCAAGGATCTTCAAGCTAAAACACCTCTTCTAAAGTCATTATTGGAACCCTGGCATGGAGGCAGGCACACTGTCTTTGGAAACTGTTTTCTTCAGTCTTCCTCTTGTGCACTAGATGCAATACTGGAGTGTCAGGCTAATCATTGGCAGGGGTGGGTGGTACCCAGCATAGAAATATAGTAAGGCATGTCTGCATTGCTGCTAGGATTGGGCCAGGGCAGATGGCATTTACCACCCAGTGTTGACAGTACCTGGAATGAAGTGGACTGGGATAGTCAGACTGCCGCAGGCAAGCTGAGTGTGGAAATGGCTGAAGCCACCTTCTGTAAGATTTCTATCTGACCTCTGCACCTAGGAGGTAGTGTGAGCAAATAAAACACATGTCAGATATGTTGTCCACATATGTTCTTGATCCAGTCTACTGGCCCTACTCCACTTGTAGACCTCAATGTCAAGGTGTACAGCAATATTGGACTAGATCACCATTTGGGGCACTCTAGTTTGGTACATGTTTGTCCAGTGCAGACAAAGGGAGGTTGTGAAGGCAGGGCCTGTTGTAGTCTGCACTAGTGCATGGAGAGCAGCTTCTTGTTCTGGGATTAATACTCAATGCAGAAAGGATCCTATTGGCTTCATCAACACAAAGGCAACAACTTATTAGTCGCCTAGATTCCATATTTATTGAAGACCCAGAAGCAGTCTTGTTTTCAGTCCCTTGCTGGCATATCCTATGAGGGAATTAAGCTTTCTGATGTTGGGTTCTGTCTTAAAAAGTGTTCTGTCCATTGGGGAGGAGTGAAACAGAAACTTGAGCATTTGTCTGAACCCCTTTTGCACCTGTGCTGATTTGTAAGACTGTTCCTATCCTGCCCAATCTCCTTACATGAGTCAGATAAATCAGAGACCCTTTCTGCACTTACTTGTCCATGGTGAAACCAGTGACCAGCCACGCCCACTGGTTCAGACTGCAAAAAAGTGTGGTCTGAAATGGTGCCACCTGCATAACAGTGCTGGTCCAAGCCCGCCTCCGCATTGGCCCCAGAGTCCATGCAGGCTTTGGGGGTGGCTCTGAGGGCAAGGAGTGAAAATTCTTTCAAGCCCTAGGGGGACCCATTTAGATGGTGTGCTTTTTTGCACTACTGAAATGGATTCTCCAGTAGTTTCAAGCATGTTCTGGCCCAGGGTCTACTGGTCCACCAGAAGATCTGGATCACTCTCAGTCTAGAGTGGTTGGATCACACTAGAGGTGAGATGGTGCCTAACAGATCTGCAGTAATGTGCAACTCAATGATGCCCACAAGCAGAGCATGTGGGCTCCTAATCAGGATTAACAGTACATGCAGAAAGGACTTAAACCAACAGCTCACATATTAAGATGTAGATTTTACTTTATTATATGAGTCAGTTTAATTCAGCTGTCATTGACATGATTCCCAAAGCAATTGGATGATTTATATGTCAGACCTTTATACCACAAGCTTAATTATAAACATTTCAATATTGGCAACCAGAACACACTACCTCACTCAATTCTTTTAATCAAGAAAATCATATATAAGACACTACATGCATGATTAATCTTACTGTGATGTTTATTCACTATTATCATCCTGATAATTTCTATACAGCATTATTTCATTGTGTTTATATATGATGAACTGATATTTGTCTGTAGTAAAGATGAAGATAATTTGATTTGATTTTAACCTTAAAAGCCTCTTTCTGCAATTTTTGAGAATTCTTCAGATAAAGTGTCATGAGGTGGGCAACCAGGATAGTATAATGATAACAATGATGATAAATAGTTATTATTTTATTATTGTTGTTGTTACTGTTATTATTAATATTGTTAGTATTAGTATTAGTATTACTGATAGAAACACAACAACACAACACCAAACATGTCAGCTTTGATATTTCATAATGCATCGGGATTTTCCCAAGTTCCTAAGATGACGTTATGTATTGGTGGATAATGTGTGCAGAGCCCAGCAGGGTGATCTGTTGCAATTGACAGATGGTAACCTTGTCAACATTGAGTTATTTTAAGTACCATCCAAGGACTTTTATTATTATACCTGGTTCTGTTTTTGATTGTGGATTTTTCAATAGTTTTTATCCTCTTCATATAAAATTCAGTTCGTACAAATCTTACCATTCTCGTTCTGCATGAATACATGAAATAAAATATGAACCCACTTTTGCTAATGTGATAAAAAAAATGGTTGTGTGCAGATATGGTGTACAAAGATCAAGGCTGGGATCAGAGAACAGCCCCAAACAGCATATTTGAGGCTGAGACAGCTTTGAGGTAGGATTGTTCATATATCAGTTTGCCATTCCCCCCTCTCCCGAATATTCTGTGCTGTTGAAGGTGGATTACAGAATGTTTGGGAACACAAGGGGCATGCACTAACTCTCTGAACACACAAGCTACTTATATACTTTTTGGCCAGTTCACACATTCCTGCTCTTTTCTAATCTCTAGACCACGAAGTCTGTTCCATATTTGTTGACATGGAGCTGTTAAGAGTTTGGTTATCCCCCTAATAATTTTAAACAGTTCAATTGGTATTTCATCTACGTTTTGTGCTTTCCTGTATGAGGGCTTACCAAATGACCACTGTGTCTCACTTTTCAGTGAAGCTGGTTCCTGAATACATTCTTTGGCTGCATTCTGACATGGCCTATAATCAGTTTTAGAGGCTGTCTTCAGACCTAACTGCCCTGAGAAAATTTTTGGGTTTCCGTACCTTTTGTGGACTAAAAAGCTAAATTGTATAGGCAGATTAATTAAGTTCTTCGTCTAGTTCAGGACTTTAGTTTGTTTTAATTTGGGAAGTGGGAATGAAGAACTGCTGTATAAATATAAATATTCTCTCTCCAGTCCCTAGTGTTTGAGCATAGTCTTCCCATCTTTGTTTGCCCTCATTTTTCTCTACTGGATTTCTGTTGTGATTATTCTTAAGTATTCCTGTCTTAGCTGTAAACTTTCTTGTGACTGATCTTCTTTAAAATATCTTTTGTTTCCCTTTCCTCATTCAGTTCCTTTATCTTTTCCAATTGAAGATACTTTCCCTTGTTCTTTCTTGCTTGACACTTTGTGCATGCTGTTTATTGTCATACACAATTTTCTAGCTTTCTCTGACAATCAGGATGGCTTCTTTTGAAAGCCACTTGAATCTTATTTTTTCTTTGAGATTTTGGGAACTGATTTCTTTACTTCAGTTTTTACAATCTCTCCCCCCGCCCTAACTCCTCAGGTTTCCTTTCATACATCCCAAGCTTACACAATCTGCTTCTTACACTGATCTTGTATTTTGACTGCATGTTCTTCAGATCATATCTTCCTGGCACACCTACTCTATTTAATTTTCTAAGTATTTTGACACCAGTGCTTTTTGACATCAATAATTCATGATCTGTTCTTCTGTCTGCACCTGGAAGCATCTTGGCTGCTTGAATTCTACTTCTCCATCTGTTTTCTAGTCAGACGTCTATTTGATTTTGATGTTGTCCTTTCAGTGATGTCCATGGTGAGAGCCCACATTTATGCTTCTTGAAACAGGTGCTGGCAATAAATGAAGAACTCTTCACAAAACTCAATTAACCTATTACCTATTTTATCAAGAATGTCTAATCCAAATCTTCCTGACTTCTCCATTTATCCTAAGTTTGAGTGCCAATCACCAGATAGTAAAAGAACATCCTTTCTTGACATTATATTCACATCTCTTGGTAAAATTAATATCTTTTTTCTATTATATTTGTAGGAAGTGTGTTCATTGATATCCGATTTACATTTACCAGCAACCCTCTATTAATAATAGATATGATACTGTTGCTCATTAAAGCATAGCCAAGTAAATATATTCTTATTTAGTATCACTGCCACTTAATTCTTTTGTGTGGATGGGTGTGCTGATTAGCATTTCATGTAGCCATCTGAACTAAAGTGACCTATTCTGGTCTGTTCTTAGGAGTAGAAGACATCCAAATTTGTACACCCAGGGTGCATCCCCAAGCAATTTAAAGTCTGCTAAAAGTCTTCTTTTGTCTCTGAGTGCCCCCATGCCAGGGTTTTTAACAAGCTTCCAGCGCTACAAAATGAGGAAAACCCGCAACAAAAAAAGTGCCCTTTAAATAAGACTTTCAGCGCTCTTTTTGGAAGTTGCAGGTTTTCCTCGCAACATTTACCTTGGGGATGCTCCGTGGCAAAAGGGGCGGGGATTGCCACCTACACACACAGCAATAACACAAGCAGCTTCCCTTTCTAAAGCTCAGAACAAAAGACCCAGAATCGTGCAGAATTGCAACATTGTTGCAATCGCTGTGGGTGGATTATTGCTACTGTATGGGGTGGATTTTGACAGCAATAACAGGGAAAGTGGTGAGAGTGAATGAGTGATCGTGCGCTGTATGGGGTGGATTTTAACAGCAATAACAGGGAAAGTGGTGAGAGTGAATGAGCGATCGTGTGCTGTATCCCACCCTGGGGGGAGTGCACGCAATCCCCTCCTTACCTTCAGGCAGCCAGTCTGCTTCTGGCTGCTGCGGCCCATTGCATGCAGCACGACGGGCCCTGGCAGCCAGAATCAGACTGGCTTCTGGGGTGAGGGGCAGCCTCGGGATGGGATGCCCCCAGCTCGCCATGTCGAGGCCGGGAGGAGGGCTTTCAGAGCACGGATTGAAATGGGTGCTGTGCGGAAGGTGGGTGCTGATCTCTGATCTCCGTCTCTAATTCTGTCCTACCCTTGCGGGTGCAGATGGAATGGGTTGTAGTAGAACTGTATCTACTAGATACAGATCTACTTAACATGAATTTCCAAAATACGGATCTAATAGATCCGTCTTTCGGAAGCCCAGTGCGGAACCACCCACAGTCTGGTCATATCTCTAGTTTCTCTTTTGCCTCCTACTTGCTGTTTCTTTGAGCCAGTTTGGTCTAGTGGTTAGGGAGCCAGACTCTTATCTGGGAATACCCAGTTTGATTCCACAGTCCTGCACAAAGCCAGCTGAGTGATCCTGGGCTTGTCACAGCTCTCTTCTGAGCTCTCACAGCCCCATCCACCTCATAGGGTGTCAGTTATGGGGAGAGGAATAGGAAGCTTTGTCAGCTGCTTTGAGTCCCCTTGAATGGGTGAGAAAAGCAGGGTACAAAAGCCAACTCTTCTTCTTCTTCTGCAGTAGAGGTAGCGTTGTGTTGGAGTACATAGACATTTGCTATCTTCCAGAAGACAGAAAACAATGGCAGGAGAATTGCAAACTGTAACTGAAGGTCTAGCTGGAAAGCTTGCCAACTGCTACCTTAGACTTTGAATAAACCTGCAGTGTGAGGATAAGACAAACATCAGGGCAAACAAAAAATACAATGTGTAAAAGCTGCGACCTTTGTTTTTTGTTTACTTTTTGTTTGCATAAATGTGAATGGCAGCATTGTTCTGTTTGGGCCTGTTAAAGATCTGTCACTATTTATAAAGGACTCTGAATTAATGCCCCAGGTCACCTTATGTTCTGACATGTTCTCCTAGAGTACAACATCTCTCTCAGAGCTGTAGGTGGAGGACCATAATCGCTTTCTTGTTTAGGCAATAGTTTACTTCAGAGAGTGTTCCGGAGAGAGTGAATGATGAGAGCTTTTGTTTCTAACAAGTATGTGGAAAGCAACATAGTAATAAAGAAAAAAGTAATCATCATGACTATTTCAGAAAATTTCACCTGGCTTAATTAAATTTAGCTATATTTATACCAGCTGCTTACGCTATCAAGATTTTAAAAAGCTAAACAGGGCTTGACTTGGTTAATACTTGGATGAAGGATCACTAGGATATTCCAGGATTGTAGGCTAGACTAGAAACATGAAATATCCCAGAAGAAGGCAACAGCAAACAACTTCTCCATCATTGCCATAAAACTGATAGGGATAAGTCCATGCAACAATGAATACAACACCTAGACTTGCAATGGCACCAGAAGTTGGACATGTTTGCTCTATGCTTAGCAAATCTGGTTGAAATCTTTGTTCTCCACATTCCCTGCTGGTGAAAGTCCCTGGGCCAGTTCCCACTAAGACTTTTTTGAGTGTTCAAAATGGTTTCAAAACACTCTGTCTGCACTGAAAAGTGGCTTTTCACATTAAAAAGAGGAGTAAAACTGATAAAATGAATTAAATAAAACAACCTTTTAAACAACTCTCACTCCTGCTTTTTTTTTTTTAATGAAACGGTTTATGGGGTGTTCCCACTTGGATCAGAGTGTTTTGAAACCGTTTTTAAGCAGAAGCCCACCTGCCCACCCACCCACCCGCCTGCCCGCCACTGCCTTCCTTGCCCAGGTGCTTGCCTGTCCACCTGTCCACCTGTCCCTGCCATTGTGGCTGCCGCTGGCCACTGCCACCACCCTGCTCGCTCACTCTGCTTCCTGCCAAGCAGCCCTGGTGCTCTGGAGGCGTAGGGGAGAGGAACGGAAAGCGGCTGGTGAGCGAGCAAGTGAGCTCCCCATCCTTTTTGGGCGCTGCTGCTGTGCCGCTGCCACCACCGCCATGCTCTGCTTTAAAGCGGAATGAAGAAAAACAAATGGGAATGCAAAAAATGTGTGTTCGCATCTTTTTTAAAAAATTCTGCTTTAACGGAGCTAAGTGGGAATTCACCCAGAGTGTTTACAACTGATTTACTGGTAGCTTATTCTCACATGGATTGCAGAGAACTGAGGGTTGGATAAGGATTCCAAATTTGAATGCCACTGGTTAGCTTGATGACAGTCGAAAGAGCTGATGCAGATGCATCCTAGGAATCAAGTGCAACTTAGTGATACCTGTAGTTTTACTTTTTCACATTTCATATCTTTCCAGTGTTCTTTTGTCAAAAAATGAGGCCTCGTCACATCCGTAGCCTCCTAAGAAGCAATTATTTATGTTCTGTGACTTCTTGTGAATCTGGATGTTACAGTACTCCAGCTCAAATGCTTATTAATTTATTTACCAAATTAGACACAAAATGACTTATTTTAAAATATTAATGCTGTACTTGGTAGAACAAGAGTTGTATGGCACAGTAACTATAGATGAATTTCTACTTCGTTAATTCTGGAAAAGACTGGTAACGAGAATGGGTTAACAGCTACAGCAATAAAAATAATGATTGGAAAATGACCATAACTATACCCGGCAAGTTAAACATGGGATGGGTGCTAAATATTCAGTAGGAGTCTATATGTGAAATTTCCTATCAGCAATATATAACTTGTCTGACTCAAAATGGACCAAACAGGCAAGATTTTGATTTGGGGCTTGTATGAAAATCCATATTTCTTATAAAAGCACCATTTTAAAAGGCAAGAGCTAATTTTCAGTACAGTAATCTTTTTCTTTCTTTTTTAAAAACACGGCAAAGTACTCAAGCGGAATCTCAGGGTTCCTGGTAGGAATGTCCCATAAGGGCCATGCATTATGCATTTTTTGTAAGTGTGTTATTAGTTAAAATCTCATCTTGGTCTGCCATGATTTCTAAGCAGAGTGCCTGCAGAGAGTCTGGACTTCTTCCACTTTTCCCTTGCTATGAGTTGGAGCCAACCTGTCATATTTTTATGATGGAACACATAACCCCTGTGAAATAGGATTTGGGTCACTTTTAAGGGGCGAAAGCTGAGAAGAAGCTGTGAAGCTTTATCTTGTAGTGCTTGCTGTTAATATAATTTACTGAAATCAGTGGTAGCTGGTGTCACGGTATCTGCAGAGTGGCAACCTGTCGAACATCCAATTCAGGTGAGTGGGATTGAAAGGTTTTGGGACCTCCAGTCTGTCAGAATATTCCACAGGCTCAACAACAAAAGCAAAGGCAGGACACAAATTGACAAGCTATAAAAAGCTTAACAAGTCAAGGGACAGGCTCAGTTATGCAACATGGGCCCTGGTCCCACCTTTAGTTTAAGACAACTTCAGGTTATCTTCTGGTCATGTTACACACATTATTTTTATTCAATTTGTTTTCCAAGCTGGCTTATTCTCATCAGATTGTTTTAATGGGAGTCCTCTTTTCCAGCCCATACTAACATGCCAGGTAGTCTTCTCTTCCTCAGTGTGAGTAGGGGATGGAATGGGGTGGGGTGAGATGGGCGCTAAAGGAGCTGAACTGTGCTGTGGTGGGTGGGGTCCAGTCTTTCCTTTTGGCCAATGTCTAGGGGAGGGCGGCATGCGTGGAATTCATGAGGCACTCCCCTTCTCTACTCAGTTAATGTGTATGATTCCTCTATCTAGTGTTTTATGCAAATTTATTATTATTATTTTTAAATTAATTGTATGGAGAAGAAAAGCACGTAAAAAAGGAAGTGGGACATGGAGGCGGGGAAGCAGGCCTCCAAAAGAACTGCAAACACACACCCTCGCCTCCCTTGAGTGACACAATGGCATCCAATCAGAAAGGAGATAGATTTGACGCAGCAAAAGGAGTGGAGAGCCAAGAGTTCTGTGGAGGCTCAGATCAAACACAGAGAAGGGTGTGAGTGATGCAGGCCAAAATGAGGACGGCCGGAGGATGGCCTATAATGATCTAGATGTGAACAGAACTGGAACAACCTCAGCTCGAATTGTGAATAGGACATTTTATCTCATCTAGGTGTGACCAGAGTCACAGAAACAGAAAACCTGTAGGCTGCATTAGAGAGGAAGGGAGAGAAATGGAACTGCTAACTGCCCCACAATATAACTTGCCGAGAGATGAGCAATTATTGGTTTCTTTCGTGCTTGGATTTCTTCCATCCCAGCTAGAGATTAGAACAGGTCCGCAACAAACAAAAAGCACTTGACTCTTCTCCTTCCTCTACATTTTCTCCACTTTGTGATTTGTCTTTTGGCTTATAGGCCTGAAGGCAGCGCCTTGTCTTTCATCTCTGACATTTTGAAGCTATCCTGGGGTTTTAAAGTAATGATTAACTTGCTTTTAAAGAAAAAGGATGGATTTTCCTTATCACACCCGATCCCAGTACCTGCATTGCCTGCCTGTAGAGTGAGAAGGACGCAAAGCAATAGAGAGGCCATGACTAGCAGTCTGAATTTTCTGTCACCAAAACTCATGGTGGTCTTTTTTGTATGGAGTGTGTTCCAAGCACTCCGTACACCAGGGATCCATACAAATGGTCAGATTATCTATCCGAGTCCCTGCGTCAAGAGGAAGAACAGTGCATTGCTTGGGATGGCTGTGGTTTGTATTATTACCTGGACAATGGCACAGTGTTCATGGCACAGGCCATGGCCCTGTAAAATGTCCTCCAGGGTATCACAGCAGTGGCTGGAGATGACATTAACATGCTATCAGTGTAGTGGAACAAAGAGGACAATGGGGCAAATAAAGCCCATGGAACATGATCCAAACAAATGGCAGGTCTGGTGCTAACCAGTCTCACTTCAGTCAAAGACGTTTTGGAGAAGTAACATTTCTGTAGATTAGGAGACCAAAACCCCAGCAAAGACCGTAGTAAAAGTACTCAATGTTTGATAGGAGTGAACCAGAGAGCAAGAAGGGGTTCTGGCAAACTGGGGCTGTAAAGGACCAAAGTGGAGGCAATGAAAGACCTCAGCTCAATGAGTGGCAGCCATTGTGCCTCTCCACTGGAACAGCCTGATTGATATAGCAACTGGCAATCTCTTTGATGGGGTTGCCCAGAACTGTAGTTGTGGGCTTGCCCACTGCCGCTTTACCAGTGATGTTTCCTCTGCCACCACTGCCTCTGCTGCCATCTTGGTACTCCTAATGGACTCTCCACATCAGGGTCCCCTAACAGTAAGCACACCAGGACCATTTGATGAAAGTGTGGTCAAGCTATAATTTTTTTCATCCTCTAAGCTCAATTGGATGTGGATTTCTATCTGCTGAACTTTCTGTTTTAGTATAAATGCTACTGAAGTGAGCACCTGCTGGACTTTCTGAATAAGGCCCTGAATGACTTGGGCTCCAAATATCTAAAGGAACACCTTATCCCATATTGACCTGCCCATGCATTAAGATCTGGAGGGGAGGCCCTCCTGGTTGTTCACCACCTTCAGAAGTGAGGCTGGTGGGCACCTGGGAGAGGGCCTTCTCAGTAATGACCCACAGGCTATGGAACAGTCTCCCCCTTGAGGTGCACCTGGCTCCTTCTCTGATTAGGTTCAGGAAGGTGGTGAAGACATACCTCTTCGCTGAGGTCTTTAGCTAAATGTTTTTTATATTTGCCCCCCACTGCAAACACTACTGTTTTAACTGATATCCTGCTGTTTT
>MTQE01002560.1:9410592-9420938 GCA_014337955.1 Aspidoscelis marmoratus | reverse complement strand
ACAATAGTCCAATCTAGAAGTTACCAGAGCATGGATAACTGTGGCCAAGTTGTCCCTGTACAAAAAAGGCTTCAGTTGTCACACCAGCCATAATTGGGAGTAGGTACTCCTGGACACAGCATCCACCTGAGCTTCAAGCATCAGTGCAGAGTCCAGGAGTACCCCCAAGTTCTGTACCCTGTCCCTTCCAGGGCATTGCAACCCCCTCAAGGACAGGGCATCTCCCAACTACATGGACCTGAGACCCTGTGACACACAGCACCTCTGTCTTGTCTGAATTCATTTTCAATTTATTGACCCCCATCCAGCCCATTACTGCCTCCAGGCACCTGTCAAGCACTTCAACTACCTCTCCTGACTCAGATGGCACAGAAAGATAGAACTGGGTATCATCTGCATGTTGATGACACCTCACTCCAAATCTCCTGATGACCTCTCCCAGTGGCTTCATATAGATATTAAATAACATGGGAGATATGATTGACCCCTGGGGAACCCCACAAGTAAGTTCCCAGGGTTTTGAACCAGTACCTCCCACTCCCACTATCTCAGATCAGTTCTGAAAATAGGAGCATAACCAATGCCAAGCACTGTCTCCAACTCCTAAATTCCATAACCTCTCCAAAAGGATACCATGGTCAATGGTATCAAAAGCCACTGAGAGATCCAGGAGAACCAACAGTGTTGCATTCCCCCTGTCCCTATCTCAAAGGAAGTCATCAACCAGGGCGACCAACGTGGTTTCTGTGCTGTAACTGGGCCTGAAGCCAGATGGAAATAGGTCTAGTTAATCAACTTCTTTCAAGCATGCCTGCAGTTGAGCAGCGACAGCTCTCTCCAGCAGTTTGGCCCTGGCTTATAGTTCCTTGATCTCAGTTTTATAAGGCCACTTAGTACTCTAAAAAAGCTTTGCTGGACAGCTACTCTAATTTTTTGCTGCCATCATGGTAGGCATGATAGTGTGCTCTAACCTGTGTTCGGTGAGATTCACAGCCAGATTTATGCCACCTGCGCTCTAGCCATTGACCTTCCTGTTGCTTGGCCCATAGCTCCATGGAGTACCATGGAGTATTTTGGGCTCTACAAGGATGTCGAGGACACTTGGGAGTGATTGTGTCAATAGCCCTGCCCAACTACTGATTCCAGAGAGAGACCAAAGCTTTGACAGGAGTGCTAGTCATGCCAACTGGAAAATCCCCCAGGGCTTTCAGGAATTGCTGAGATTCCATGAGTCTCTGGGGGTGGACCATCTGCTACCTCTTCCACACAGAGAGGTGCTGCCATTGCAAGTCCAAACCTCACCAGTGAATGGTCCGTCCATGACAACAGGCTAACAACCAGCCCTCCTACCAATGAATGCTCACCAGTCTGCTCCATGGCAAAAACCAAATCAAGGGTGTGACCAGCCATATGAGTAGGGTCAAACTGAGACAGCCCCATGGTTGTTATGGAGGACATGAAGAGCTGGCCTAGCCTATGGAGTGCAGCCTCAGCATGGACATTGAAATCCCCCAACACCACTGTGGCAGGGGCTTCCAGCACCAAATCCGAGACCACCTCAGTCAGTTCAGATAGGAAGGATGGGGCAATGGGGCTAGTGGTACACTAGCAGCATCCCTATTCTGTCTCCCTGGCCCAACAGCAAAAACAGGCCCTCAACCTCCTTCACAGAGTGAATTGGACGTCTGGTAAGGGAGCGTCACGTCTCAGGCAGGCAAGGCAAATAGGCAAACACTCGCACAGCTTACTCAGTTCCAGAAGGCTCAGGTGTACTTGAGGTCAGTTCCAATCCCGGGTCAAGGAGTCCAGAAAGTCAGCAAGGGTCAGTCGGTCCAAAGGGTCAGCAAGTCAGAAGGAGTCCAAAGCCAGAGCACAGGCACAGAGTTACACAGAATTGCATGAAGTTGTCTGCAACACTGAAGCAAGGTGTGTTTGCTCAATAAGTAGGAAAGTCATTACCCTGCCCACAGTCCAGCTGAGCTAATCATTCTGATCTGCACTTCAGCTGCTTCTGTTGTCTCAGCAGGCAAGGGAAGGGCCTTTCATGAGTCCCACTACTTGTAGTTTCATCATTGGAGCTGTCTGTATGCTCACCTGAAACTGGCCTTAACCCCTCAATGTCTGCAATGCCATGCTGTGGTTGCTTCTCAGCCTGTGGCAGCATTGCAGGGAGAACTTCCTTCTCTGAGGAGGCTGAATGGCAGAGAAATGGAAGTCCCATGGACTGGCAACACCCCCTCCCCTCCCCTCTGGTCTGGAACAGTGTTGCACTGAAAAACCTGAAGGACAAAGCTGGGTCAGCCCAGGGCCACCCAGTTCATCCAACCAGGTCTTGGTGATACATGCCAAATCAGCTCTTTCCTCAAGAATTAGGTCCTGGATAACTGATGTTTTCTTCCAGACTGATCTAGTATTCAGCAGCAGCACAGTCAGAGTAGGGGGCTGGTAGCAGACCTCCCCAAAGTCTGCCAGCTGGGGGGCAGAACAGATGGGATGATAGCTTCTAAATATCTAACACCCCTTCTCCGAAACTGTTTCTTCTGCCTCCCACCACTATATCTCCCCCTATCCGTTAGCACTGTGATAGTGGCCCCCGACATTCTTCTCTCCCCCCTGAATGGCCTAAACACATATCTCCCTCCCTACAAAACAAAGTGTGGGCACGCACGCACGCACACACACACGTACACACACACACAAGCTAAAACAGTATTAAACAATAAGCAGCTAAACCAAAGATTTAAAAAGATTTAAAACAAGCTTGCTGGTTCTTCCTGGTGGGACAGGGACAAACACCCAGCCAGGTGACTGGCAAGTTCTTCTGCTAAAATATTAACAGAACCAGAGGCAGAATGACTGGCCCTTGACTGCGCTCACCCTCAAAGTGGGTCCCCCAAAGGGGCAACTCCCTTTGGTGTTACCCCGCCAGTGGTGGACCTGCCACCGAGGCCCAACCTTATAGGCCCTTTGAGGCAGGAGGCAGGTGGAAGCTATCTCTGGCTGGGAGCTTGGCCCTAATCTTGCAAGACTGGGAGTCTCTCTCTCACAGATGACCCCAGGAAGGAGCAATGATATCCTTGAATTGAGTACAACTTTGTTTCCTCATGGTGTGATTTTTCTGCAATGTGCTAGGGGTGGGCATGAAGCTCAATTCCCACATTTGATTCTGTATAAATCCAGGGAACACCAAAATAGACCTGGGGGTACAACCACAGCCCCCAAAAGGTAAGGGATGCATCAGCGGGGCGGGAAGGCCATTGTGGGGTCCCCAGGGCCTATTTCAGCACTCCCTGGAGGCCAAAGGGGCTTTTCTGGTTCTGCATGTGTAGCAGGAGCTGTGTGGGCAGAACTGGAAGACCTAGGAGAAAGAAGCAGTGGCAACCCCTGTAAGGTGATTGGGACAACCGGGAGGCCCAGGGTGACAGGGGGCCACAGTGGGGCAGGAGGCAACAGGGAATCTGATATCTGTTGAAGCTTCAACCGAAGCTTCAACAAATACTGGATAATCCAATTTGTGGACCAACAGGACTGTCACTTTCCAGATATGTGACCTAATGAGGGCTCTGGGAAGTTGGGGTGCAATAGCTGGGGAACTGCTGCAATACGCTGGGTGTTATGATAGATTTCCCAGGCTTCCACTGGCTAGGATCCTGGAGATCAACCAGTAATGGCTGACCTGAATTAGGCTAGAAAACAGGGGAAGGGAATGAATAGTCTTGAGGCAGGTGATCAGCAGGAAAAGACAGCTTTTTAATGTAGCCAGGGGTTTAAATACAGCCAAAGAAGGGGTGTGGGAGAAATGACATCAATGCAGTATCTGGAGAGGCAATTGGATGAAGGCTAGGGTCTGGCAGGTCAAAGGTTCATGTGATGTCACATCCTCTGGTTCGCGGCGGGAGAAATAAGGAACCAGAAGGAAGCTGTTCTTTCAAAACTTCCATGTGGCTGCAGACTCCATTATTGCTACAGGCAGCTGCATGGAGGAATTCAGCACCCTGGATAGTGTGGAGTGAGTAATACAAGTCTATGGGAAAGAAAATCCTGGTGCTTTTATTCTCAGGCTTATTTCACCCCGCAGCAGGCTAGACAATAAGGTGAGGGCTGGAAGGGAGGTCAGGGGAAGAGAGGCTGTGTAGCCTAGTGGTTACTACATAGGACCTATGAAAGTAGGTCCTATTTGATTCAGCTATGAATCTGCAAATTCATAATATTCATATGAATTCTGGATGTCATGAATATTTGTGCACATCCCTAGCTGGGGGTATCTTGGGCCAGAATGAATGATCTTGCCCAAGACTGGTAGGGTGGCTGCTGGTCTAACTTCATAAGTTCCTCGCTTTTGAAGTTGCTGACTGGGCTTGTTTTAGCCAGTGCCCAGGAGCAGCATAGCTGTGGGCTACTTCTGGGAGCCCAGTGAAATGGTGCAGGGCTCCATATGCCCAATAGATTAGGTGAGCCACTTATTGCCACAAATAGCTGATCTGGTCTAACACCATAGAATATTTAAAGGACTGCTTTTAAAGTCTTCCATTGGAGGCCTTTTCAGTGCCTTTTTCATGTCGGAGGCCACTCCAACACCTAGTCCCCATGTGGGCACAGCATTCTACTGGAGGCATAGTCTACTGGTAGACTGGTCTGCAATGTGGTTAAGGTGTTCCAGTGGGATTGCTGTGTTGCCCACCCCCAGCCCAGTGTGGACCCACTGTTAGTGACTGTGACTGGATTTATCAGTGGTCTGTCTTCGCTCTCTTCCATGGCAGTAGGAGCTGGGTTGGCTCATCCAAAGGTCTGTACTTTCTGTTAAATCACAGCTGTGGCTGCAAAGGTTCTCATAGTGACAGGCAGGAGAGAGTTATTGGTGAGTCTTGCCTACCACCACTTTTGTCAAAAAGTAATTTGATAAACTAGATCTTTCTGTCTCCTCACTGGCAGAACTAAAGATGAGGCACAGAGGATGCACCAATGCCCACTGCTGCATTCTATTGACCTCTCAAGCCCTTAGTGCTGCCTTTGGTGCATACACTTCCTTAAAAGAAAAGGAAAAGTGGAATTAGAAGTTAGTAATCGAAGTGACATGGGCTGCCTTCAGACAGTGCTGTTTAAATGTGCAGTTTACTGATACTCTGAAGTATCCTTGTTGTGAAGTGAAATCTGATTGCAGCCTGTACTTGCATGAAACTGTACTCTAATGGTATACTTAGCAGGAAGAGTCCTTTCTCCCACATTAACCAAAATGCACTGTGATGGTCATATACTGTGGAGTGATAATGAAGAATTGGTGGATCAGTCTGACCGATTGTTTAGGAATGTGTTTTTACTTCACAGTATGGGACCTATTTGGATACAGCCATGATACTAGTACATAAAATTGTGCACTGTGTGGAGAAATGGTTGATAAAGAGATGTTTCTCTTTCCCATAATGCTGGGCCCTTGTGTTGTCAAATGGTAACTGGGAGGTTGAAAACACCCCAATCCTTGTTGGCAGTATCAGAGGGCTGGTGAAACTCATTGCTCCCTCAGCCCCCAGCAGTCATGGCAGTGATGTTGGGGACTGGAGATGTGGTTGATTGTTCTACTCACTTCTTACTATTGTAGCTACAGGGTGAGGACATCTTCTAAGCCTTGGGCTGAGGCCACACCTTCACTTTAAACCTTCTTCAGTCCATCTTCAGGTCTGACTGCTTGCACCTTTTCCTTTCTATCCATTTTATTTGTGAACTTTCCATTCAGGAACGTCCAATTGGAAGGTGGAAAGTCCACAAATAAAATGAACAGAAATGAAAAGGCATGGGCAATCCAACCTGAAAATGGACTAAAGAAGGTTTACACTGAGGGTGTGACCATGGCCCTGGAGTGATAGTCAGCTGATTAAGTTCCGGATCAACAGGTAGAATTCTGGGCATCATCAGGGAGAGGAGATGCTATAGTTGTACATGTGGATTCTCCTTGCATGATTAGAGGGTTTAGAAGTAGTCTGTAGTTGCCAATCAATGAATAAATGATAAGCAAGGACAGCAGAATCAGGTATTGTGCAAACCAGAGAGCATACTGGATAAAGAGCAGTTCTTGTTGATTGTGCTGCTGGCCACCCCTCCAGATGAATCAGGAGGATTGTGTTGCAGAATATTCTTCCTGGCTTGACATGACAGAAACGTTCCTTGGAACTACTCTGTATATAAATTAGCTTTGGTTTGTCACCTTAAACAGAACTGCTTGAGGAGGCATTTCATATCTACTGATTTTAAATTTAAGGATTGCTATCTTTCATTCATTAACTCCAATTTTCTTCCTGATGGCAAGCCAGCTCATTAGATATTTTTCAAGAATTAAAAACTGCAAAACAACTCCTTGTGAAGTGATTTGGAAAATAGGGAAAGTTGTTTGTGTCAGAGCACCCATTAACATACACAGCCTCTCCTTGCCATTTGGGGATTTGACAGTAGTGCCTCACTGCTGCTGAAGTGAACTTGCACCAGAATTGTGGAAAGCAACCTCTCCGACTGTGTTCTGTCTCTTTTGTGACAACCATCTGCTCATTCATGCATGCCGTGGGGCAGACTTTGGCTGCAATTCCATTATGCAGTAAAGGCTCATTATTCAGGCCCTCAGGGCAGTTTTTCTCCATTGGGAGTAATGGAAGATGACCTCACTTAAGGCACATTTGCTGTGTAAAAGAGACACAACTTGTAGCTGAATCCACACAGTTCTTTCAACGGTCAGGATCTGGGGTGAGAGGCATGGGACTTAGTGGTAAAGTGAATGGCATGGCATAGAAATGCTGTTTGTCCTAACATAGAGCTTAGATTGCTGCTGAAAGGAGAACTCTGTTTGCAGCGGTCATGTTTCTGCAAGGACCCACTCCTGACGATGAGAAACAAAGTGGATGATAAGTCACACTTCCCTTTTCTGTGAATCCGTATAGGACTGGGGACATGAACTGTACCATCTCTGATAATGGCTCAGGCATTTCCTTTTCTGGACCCCCCATTACCATGGGATGAGGGGTCCAGAAAAGGAATGTCTGCTGACATATTTATTGCTGACAGGTGACTTCTAAGGACATGTGAAGCTGGAGGATGAGGAACAATAATGAAAGCAAAGGCGTGAGGTGGAAGTGACTATTTTGGATGCCACGTTGTCTCAGGTTAGGAGGAATATTCCATGTGATTTACTAACACTTATAGTCATGATATACTTTTGGTAAAGTGTGATGGCTGTGGTATGTGCTGGTGGCTGAAAGGTTAGTGAACAAATCTCCAAGCCTCAATAATGGCTTCATTGTTCAAAGTTTTCTAGGAATCCTTTGCAAAAAGTATTCTGCAAATGCAGGTGACCATACTTTGAAAACTAGCAAAGCAGCATGATGGGATGCTGAGGGACCAGGCCATGAACTTGTCTCACATGTGGGCAGGAACCCATGTTAATTTTTTGTTTCTCATTTACATTTGCTCTTGGTGGTTTTCCCTTCTGTCCATTTCCTATGCTTGCCCCTTTTAAATTTGAATGGATCAAGAGGTGCTTTTACGTAGGTGGTCTCATTTCTTTAGATGCATCTCATTTCTTTTGATTACTGAAATTGTTTGCAGTAATTTGATTCTGCAAGTTCATGACTTCCAAGGTTTGTGTGTATGTTTGTGAATGAGAGTATTTAACTATTCCTTGCTATCTCCACATTGCTCATTTTTCTTCTAGGCTTGGATCCCTCAGAACAGCCTGTTCCAAATTTGAAACATTCCAGACTGGAACAATTGCATGCGCCTAGTTTTAAGGTCCAAATTTGCATCCCAGAAGCCTTTAAAAGTATTTAAAAACTTTTGCTCCTTTTGTATTTTCATCCAAAAATTATTAAGAATTTGAAATTAGGAGGGGATGAGTAAAATTATCGCATATCTGGCTTACACAATTGATCCAAGGGCTCCAGGAAGTGGGAAGCAATAGCTGATGGCTGCTGCCTCTGAACACCAGCTGTTACGATAGATATTTCCAATTATCTGACCAACCCAAACAATCGGGGATCAAGCACATGTAATGGCTGGCCCTGAGCAGGCTAGAAAATGGGGTAGATGTAAAAGAAGAGACATGGAGACAGGAGGTGTAGAAAAGCAGAATGAATCCTCTTTATTTCTCTGCAGCTGCTTAAATATCCTTCCCAAAAGGGGGCGTGGAGGAAGTGACATCAATGCAACATCAGTGGAGGTGATTGGAGAAAAAGTTTCTGTCTTCCAGATCAGAGGTCCTTCTGATGTCATATCATGTGGCTGGAGGCGGGGAAGATCCTCAAACAGGAAGAAGAGAGTTGTCCTTTCAAAGCCATGAGCTTTGCAGATGCCATAATGCCCGAAGGCCAGGGCATGGAGTGGAAAAAATTCAGCAGCCTGGTGGTGCTGAGTGTGTACTACAAGCTTATGGGACAGGAAAATAGTTTGCTCCTTTTATTCTGAGGCTTGAGAAATGGAAGGCTGATGAAAAGGAAGACAGGGGAAAAGCTGTGCAGCTTTTGTGGTTACTACATAAAATCACGTTTATTTCAATTTCCACACACAGACACACCCTCCATGCACATGGAAAGGAAACCTGAGTCTGAATACTGTACTAACTCTGGACTCTATGGTGACATCTGCATTTTCCATGATGGCCACTCCAAGTGTATGCTGTGAGCAGAAGGGTTCACATAGTAATGTGTTTCATGGGAGGCACCATTTTCCATGGATTGTGCACTCCCTATTGCTGCTGCTTTGAAGGTAAGCTGGTGCAGGTGTGTGGAGTGGCCAGCATGCTTCGCACACACCTATGGCACATGTGTGAAAGTTGTCTATATGTTTAAGTTTCTATTTGCATAAAAGCATAGACAGCTGAGCACATTATTTATTTAAAACTTTAAATACTCCCCCCCATAAAACTCCTAGAACAGGATACTGACATTAATTTACTGTAGTGACCTCTAGTTTCTTAAAGTTCATACAGCACAGTGTTATGGGTATTATACATATTGATTATGCTGTATGAATAAAATATAATGATCACACATAAAATTATCCATGGTGTGGCTAGAGTGGATAAGGATACGTTTTTCTCTCTTTCCCATATCACAGGATCTAGAGGACGTCTAATGGAAAAGTCAGAACACATAAAAAGTCTTATGTTCATAGAGCACATAACCGAACTCTGGAATTTTCTACCTCGTGGTATTGGTTATTAGCTTGGAAAGCTATAAAAAGGGCTTATTTCTTTAAGAATTTATACCTCGCCTTTCACTCAAAAATCCCAGGGTAGATCATAACTGTAAAAAAGATAAAATACACAAAATAACACAAAATATATTTAAAATATAACCCACCCACCATCTGTAGCAGAGCAACAGTCAAAGGAAGCCATTTCATAATAGACATGGAAGAACAGAGGAAGGAACCATTTCATAATAGGCAGGTGATTCTAGCTGTGATTGCTGCCAGTTGCAAGCAAGATAAGTTTTGTATTTGTGCCCTACCTGTAGCCTTCTATATGCAACTGGTTATGGCTGCTGGGCTAGAAGGGCCTCTGATCTGATCCATCAGGACATGTCTTATTTCTTATTTGTTTAAATAATATTGATTTCCATTAAAATGGTTTCTGTGGCATAGGGTGAATTTGCATTTTGAGTGCAAAGTCCATCTGAAACTTACCTGGTACTTCAACAGGTATCAGGTAAGTGTGATTGCTTCTATACTAGAGGCAAGAGCTTTGCCACAGTAACAGCCATGCACACTGGCTGTTCCCACGGCAACTGGGTGATGCAGCATACAATTACAGCTGTGCCGTCTCTTCTCATGTGCCCTTCACCCAGAAGAGGTGCAAAGGGTACATGCTGGGCTGTACTAGCCATGTCCTAGATCAGTGATGGTGAATGGTTTGAGCTCGGTGTGTCAAAATTTGCAAGAAAACCTAGCTTAACTCGGGTGCTGTGTCACATCTAGAAATATTCATAATTTTGTGATATTTGTAGCTGTAGTAAAAAAGTTATATTTTGATATATGTATTTTATTAAAAGCAAAAACAAATAATTCTTTACATTTGCTAAATCTTCAATTGAAAGTTGGTATTTCGTATACTTGAAGAGCAAGCAAGCACTACACGCCCCAGTGCCAGGGTGACCATGTGTGTCACCCAAAAGGGCTTGCCGTGTCACCTGTGACACGCGGGTCATAGGTTGGCCATCACCATCCTAGATGTAGCTAGTATAGCTGTGGAGCATGTTTTTGTGTTGGGTTGCTATCCGGCTAGGAGACAATCCAGCCTGCATGGAACCCCTTCCGAAATGGAAGCAACTTCATCAGGTTCATATGCTCCATGTAGAAGCACCCCCCCC
>MTQE01002560.1:9392236-9410442 GCA_014337955.1 Aspidoscelis marmoratus | reverse complement strand
AAAAAAAAAGCTAAAGTCATAATAGTTATATAAAAACATTAAAACCATGAATGGAGAAAACAAACAAACAGATATTCACTCTGGAAAGGTCAGGATAAAAAGATAAGTGCTCAGTTTAGTTTGTGAGCCAGATTGGTCTAGTGGTTAAGGAGCTGCAGATTTGATTCTGCCCTCCTCCACAAAGCCAGCTGGGTGACCTTGGGCTAGTCACAGGTCTCTTCTGATAGCTCTCACAGCCCCACCTACCTCACAGGGTCTCTGTTGTGGGGAGAAAAATAGAAAGCCTTTTCAGTTGCTTTGAATCACCCTTAAATGGGTGAGAAAAGCGGGGTAGAAAGGTTTCTTATTCTCTTACATGTTATAATTTCCATTTGGAAGTTAAGATGTAACATGTTTACACATTTCCCAAAACGTTGGTCTTCAAAGCTTTTTGTCTGAGGGATTAATGAGTTTTCCCGCCAAAAAACACAGAACATCCCTGTTCTTTTCTGAGCAGAGATAGCTTCAGGATACACTGTGTGTAGTGTGTAGTGCTTTGTTTTTCTTCTGATTATTCCTCATATAAAATGAATTCCATAAATGACAGAACTAATCATTTCATACCGCAGAGCAGAATTTGCTTTAAAGTATATCATTTTCAGCCTGTCGCCCCCCCCACCCCCCTCATCTTTATGACCTCTTTTCTCTCCACTTGGGTCTTTTTTCTTCATAGCATCCCTTGACCCAGTATATTTTGCTTTTGATGCTGGGGTCATCTTCCCTTTAGATGACACATACAAATTATGTTTTTTAAAAGGTAAGAATCTGAAAGGGTACTTGTTAGATGGCTGTTATGTATTGTAGCATCAGAACAAATCTGCCACTGAATGCCAGTTGCTAGGAAGCACAAGGGAGAATTCCTTTGAGTTCTGTATGAAGGTTTTCCATCTGGCTGGCCACTGTGAGAGTAACATTCTGGGCTCAATCAATCAAACATTTATTATGGTCATAGACCCAAAAACTTTAAAAACAACAGTTACAGATAAAATCAATAAGAGGACTGGGCAGCATTTTCGTAAAAACTCAGTGTAGCCCTACAAATACTGTTTGGGAAAAGAATAGGGTGATTCAAATATTCAAATATTGTGGAACTAGAGAAGGTGCAGAGAAGGGCAACCAGAATGATTAAGGGTCTGGAACACCTCCCTTACGAAACCAGGCTGCAACGTCTAGGCCTCTTCAGTCTGGAGAGATGGCGTTTGAGAGGGGACCTGATTGAAGTATATAAAATTATGCACGGTATAGAAAGGGTGGATAGAGAAAATTTCTTTTCTCTATCGCACAACACTATAACCAGGGGGCCCTCTATGAAGCTGATGGGTAGGAGAATAAGGTCTGACAGGGGGAAGTATTTCTTCACCCAGAGGGTCATCGGCTTATGGAATGTGCTGCCGGAAGAGGTGGTGACAGCTACCAGTCTGGATGGCTTTAAGGTAGGGTTAGACAAATTTATGGATGACAGATGTATCAATGGCTACTAGAACGAATGCCTAGATGCATCTTTCAGGCTGAGGGTGGGAGGAACTGGGGCGCTTCAAAGGCCATCTGCTGGGACTCGAGAGCAGGAGAAGGTTTGTCCTTGTCTCTGCTTGAGATGCCCATGAGCATTTGGCGGGCCACTGTGTGCGACAGGATGCTGGACTAGATGGGCTGTGGCCTGATCCAGCAAGGCTTCTCTTATGTTCTTATGTTCTTATATATTAAAAGAATAATAATATATATTAAAACAAGAGCAGTGTCTGAAAAGTGGGAAGAGGTACGTCTTTACTGCCTTCCTAAATGTGTACAGTGAAAGTACTCCTCATGGGGAGACTATTCCATAGCCAAGGGGCCATCACTGAGAAGGTCCTTTTGCTATAAAGATCTTAAGGAATGAGCAGGTCGATATGGAAGTAGGCATTATTTCAGATATACGGAGCCTTATAGGTTAAAGTAAACACCTTGAATTGGGCTCGGTTGTGAATCGGCAGCCAGTGCAACTCCTTTAAGACTGTCGTGATGTGCTTGGTCAACTTTGGCCATCCCCCCTCCCCTGCGATCAAATGCGTACCTTATTCAATCCCAGAAATGTAGCAGCTGCATTCTGCACTAGCTGCTGATTCCGAACCTTCTTCAAGGGCAGCTCCATGTAGAGCGCATTATAATAGTCCAATCTAGAGGTTACCAGAGCATGGATAACTGTGGCCAAGTCATCTCTGTCCAAAAAAAGCTTCAACTGGCACACTAGCAGTAGTTGAGAATAGGCCCTCTTGGGCATGGCCTCCATCTGAGCTTCAAGCACCAGCGCAGAGTCCAAGAGCACTCCCAGAATTCACACCTGTCCGTTCGAGGGCATTACAACTCCATCAAGGACAGGGAGTCTCCCAACTACACGGACCCAAGACCCTGTGACACACAGCACCTCTCTCTTGTCTGGATTCAGCTTCAAGTAGGGATTAAAATTAGAGTGGATTTTCAGAGTCAAAGCCAAGAACTTTGTTCCTGTGATGATACCATATGATGAATCCTAAGAGCCTGGCAATAGGTCAGAGTAACTCTTGGTGCACTTCAGCATAAAATCCACAGACCAAAATAACTCATTCTACTCATTTGATTTCCCCGGTGTTACAAGGGCAAAGTCTTCTTTTTAAAGGGAGTTCCTCAAATCTTCCTTTCAACTTTATAAATGGAAGGACATTTAAAATTACTATTGTGAATGCAATTCTAAATTTATTGACCATTAAGTTTCTTTGGTAGGTAGGCATCTGGGGGTAGAGTGACAAATCAAAGATCACAGATGAGCAAGGGCCAGATTTTGGGTTCGATGGACCTTTGATCTGATCCTGTAAGGCAGTTTTTATATAAATGCTATTAGCACCCTAGGGCTGACAGGTACGATATTTAAAGCTGCAAAGACTCACCTCATTAAAGTATTTCTTCTTGGTTGTTTTAAAGAAGTGCATAGCAGGCCCAAGACATTTGCCTACCTCAGCCATAAAACAAGATGGTCCTCTACTACGTCATGTACAAAGATGTACCAGGAGCTGAATCTCTTTTCGGCCTTGGTGACTGGACAGCACACTACCTGAAAGGAAACCTTCCTTTGCCCTTTCCATGATGATCTCTGTGTCAAGGATACAAGTATGATCAAGCAGTTAGAAATGGAGAACTCAAACTCTGCTCATGCTCTTCTTCCATAGATGCCTGTTGTGGGACTCACATCTCAAGTGTGTGTGTGTGTGTGTGTGTGTGTGTGTGTGTGAGAGAGAGAGAGAGAGAGAGAGGGGGGGGGATCTGGCATATTTGCTCATACTTCACATGCTTTGTGCAAACATTGTGGTAATTCCCAGAAACTTCTCCATGGTATTGGATGCAGCTTGATGTGTGTGCGTGTAAACTTGTAAATGCCTGCTTTTCTGCCTTTATTGCAGAAATTGCCATCTTGTCAAATTTCCATTTAGGCAACAACTTTCCAATGAAAAAATGCAATTCATCACTTATGGGGTCAAGTATGAAATACGAGCCTAAAGAAAGATAGAAACCCAAAGAAGAAAGGACCTAGAGGCCAGAAGTGTAGCCCCTTTTCTTTTATTTTTTTTACCTCTGGGAAAGCAGGGCTTTTAAAATATACAGTAATTTTACTGGGTCTGTCTTTATGTTTTATAGTTTTTAGGAGTGCAAGTATATTAAATGGCAACTACTCCTTTCACTGTGATTAGCTTTATTGTTTTATTATTGTGCAGGCCAGTCTGAGGTTTGGGGTGTTTTTTTTTTTTTGCATGCAGTGATATATAGAAACATCCTAAATAATAAATAAATTTGCTTGAGCAAAGTAAGGAACTGAGAGGACAAATTTCCAAGGTAATCTCTTTGGCTTTCACATTGCATCAGAAGGCTCTCTGCATGCAGTCACAGCCTCTGTTGACACAGAAAAATATCAGTATGGTTGTTATTTGGCTAAGCTTGACTTTTTGCTCCCTTTTAGTAGGATCTAGACACACCCCTGCAAGCCTGAGGTCTAATCAATACTGTGCTAACTGCTCCATTAATTCTCTCTCACTGCCTTTCTCTCTCATCTTCCCAGGAGTCTATTGACTGTTGTTACTTTAGAGCAGGTAATTGATTTTTCTAGGTAATAACCGCAGAAGATTATCAGCGATATCTCTCCCTCCCTTTCGCAGGTTCCTGTCAAAATGTGACAGTTCAGTTGTCCTTTTGATTACCCTTAGCCATCACCAGTGATATTTGTGTATTGTTAAAGCCAATGAGGAAAGCTACAAGAACCACCATTTCTCAATGAAATTAATTGGCAGATCGTTCCTCCATCACTTTTTTTTTTAAGTGAACTGCTACAGCAGTTCACCAGAAATTGGACCTTTTCATAATTAGGCTGTTTCTACACCTGGGCTGCATTCCCACTTGACTCTTTAAATCTGGATTGAGCTTTTAAAATCCAAATTCAGGACTGAGTGTGCAATCTGGCTGTCTCCATTTGTTTGAGGATAACACGGGCTAGATTTGAATGCTGCTGTTTTGACTCAAACTGCAAAAATCCCCAGCATGGAGAAACACGATCTTTTAATCTCTGCCCTTTGTGCAAACCCTGTAAGCCTTCTCCGCTCAGAATGAGCGAAAGAACACACACAGGGCAAAACATTTACTCTCCCTTTCAAATTGGACACTCCCTCCCTCCATTCACATTACTGGGAAGGTCCAATACAGAAAGAGCCAAGGTAATTTCCACCCTTGTTTTTCAGTTGTACACCATCCCTATGTCTGTTCTCTGACCCATAATTCCTTAGGAGCATTATGGCTTTAATCACTTTTTCATAGGAACTTACATTGAACCATCCAAGGAACTTACATTGAACCATCCAAGGGGGGCTGGGATCTTTCTCCGTGCTTCCCCTGCAGAATTCTGATAAAAGGCATTAATGGGGACCTTACACAACCACGTTCTAGAAGTGATCGATCAAATCCTTCCCCCTATGCATGGTAGCTGTTGATAAGCACTGATGGGATTCAGCAGTAGAAGGCCTTGGAGCAATGTATCAGCCCAGTCCTTTCATGCTGTGTGTTGTTTTATTTAAGTGAAGAACAGCCACAGTTGCTCATAAATAACTGATGTATTGTATCCTGCCGTCCATCTGTTCCTGCAGGGTTGATGGAAGGTATGCCCTGGCACATATGATTTAAAGTTTACCCTAATATACCTTGAGTTTTTGATTGTAGCTCTTACAAAGAACAGCAGCTATTCCTGGAAAGAAGATTACAACCGCTGAAAAGCCAAAGAGAGATTAGATAACAGTTATGTTCTAGAGTCAACCATAAAGAATACAAGCTCAAAAACTAGTAGAGAGACAGCTGATAAAAAATCACCTTCCCAGCCCCTCTCCATTTTAGTCTCAGGTATATAATTTCACTGTATGCACATTTTCACCTTTTTCTCATGGCTTCAAGGCCTACATCGTAATTGGTTTTTACATTTAGAAAAATAGCTCATGGCAGTTCGCACAGTGGGTAATACTAACAATCATTGGAACAAAGTGCTGCAACTATCTCCAACCATCTGTTCTTTGTACTTTGATATTACAGGTTGGTGTCCTTTTGTTAAGCTACTGGCTAACCCAAGCCATCCTTCCTACTTTTGTGGGGCCGTTCATCACCCACAGATCTATGTGTACGGCAGACTTGGGAACCTGGAGTGCGGGCAATGCTTTGCTTGTCTGCAGTATTTCTGCAAAGCCTTCATCAGAAGATTCCGTAGCAGTCTCTGAAAAAACAATTCAGCAAAATAAAATAAAGTAAAAATACTCAGGAAAAAGGTAATTGCTTAGAAGTAAAACTCAAGTTTTGTGCATGACGTATCTTTATAAGCCTGGAAAAATTCTTGAACTCCGGGAATTGCTGTTAGGAGATTCATGAGGGATGTATAGATCTGTTGCCTTTCCTCTGGGCCAGAAAATTGTCATTTCATTTTTTTCATTTCTTTATTTTTTTTAAAAAAAATATTGGAATTATGCAAGAGCAATCAAAGAGAGCCTCAGAGGGTCTGGTTATCTCTGAAGAAGAAATCAGAAGGGCTTTAAAGGCACAACTAAGAATCATGTTCATGAGCAAAGCTAAACTTCTCTTAATAAATAAATGCAGTGCCATGGGTGTAATAAGATGAAAGGTGAATAGTGTGAATGGAAACAAGGAACAAGTGAAAAAGAAGAGCAAGAGTGAATGACAAAATGAAATTAGAAATTATTGCCTTTTTTAAAAATAAAAAAGCTAATTAATAAATTTAACAGGCTTAAGTCAGCCTACAGACAAAAATAAGCTATATGTCTTCATTCATAGTAATGCTAATACACATCCGTCATCAGCTTGAAAATTATATAGATCTAAGAACCAAAAAAATTGCCAGCTCAGCCTTATAAAAATCTGGCCTTCCTGCTTCATCTCAGAGCTTCTAGGCTAGATTTGGGGAAAAGTAATGGAATCACAGATAAACCCTGGCTACCTGCTGTGAGTGTGAGTGGGCGTCCGCTGTGAATGATGGTAGTTCTGACCAATCACGCCGTGCCACAGGTGGCCCTTCTGACTCTGGCAAAACAAAGCATTGTGATGGGTGCTATGATGGCTGCATGGCACTCCATTTAGCACCCATTGCAATTGGGTACTAGAGGGCTCGTGTGGATGCATGAGTTCCTCCCCAAGATACAGATCTTTGAGGGCCAGATTCCATCTTAAAGATCCAGAGTCAGCCACCTAGACAATAATGCAGAATGAAGTGCTTCCTCAGTTATGTGGCTTGTAAGGGATATCAGGTTTATTGACAGCTATAAGCATTTTGAACTGAAGGAACATGTAACACAGTCCAGCCCAGGTGTACCATCAAATTCAGGACATTTTAACCAAGGACGTTTTTTAAAATCTGCTTTACACGTAGCTATTGTAATTAGGTTAGGAAGTCAGTTGTGACCATAGCTGCTAAACCAGCCAAAGTGGGCATCTGAGTGGCCAGTGGGCAGGGTGGAATATCTGTGATTCATTCTGGAATGTCCAAATACAGTGCAATAAGTAACTGAGGTCTGGATGCAGCCTAAGATAAGCAGTTCAGGAGCATTCTGCTGAAAGAAATGGGGTGGGGCAGTGGCTGAGGATCTTGTAAATCTTAAAAACTGTTCAATATAAAATGAAAGAAGGACGCATATTTGTGCAAATGTGGATGGGGTGCCACAATGGTCCTAATAAAGATGAAAACAGTCTCTGGCCCTTGCCACTACCATAAGTAGAGAGACCAAGAAGGCATCTATGAACCTCTCCTTCACATACTAGTATGCTCCATCCACACAGAACAGAGCATAGATTGGGCTAGGTAGAGTGCCCAACATGGCATCCTGGTCAAGTTCACCAGTGGGACAGGAGCCCTAAAAGGAAAGTAGGGAAATAAAATAAATGCATTTATTTTAAAAAGCAAATGTTTGAAGCTACAAGCTTCAACTTTCAAATCAGTCTTGCAAATAGCTTTATTGCCATAACATAATGGATGAAGGAGCAGCTTGAGAATCCAATGTTATGCTGCATTAATAGACTTGGTGTTTATTTTCTCTCTCGCTCTCTCTCTGTGAGTGTGTGTGTGTGAGAGAGAGATGGCAAGATGGCAAAAGACCAATTATTATGCCCCCTGGCCCAAATGAAAAATAATTAACAACAGCCTCCCTTGAACTGTTGCCTCTTTGTGATTAAAACAGAATCAAGGAAGTTGTTGCCTTTGAAGTTGCCTTTCTTGATCATAGGTTGTGTGTTGCTTCCATGTGTATGCCTTATTTTCACATATCTGAGAAAATCAACATAGAAAACCCTAGTTAGCTGGCTGCTACCTCTATTCAGTCTTGCTCCTTCCCCTCTTCCAAATATCAAGCACACAAACCACCTTTAAGGGAAAGTCATTCATATTTCAGCAGTGAAATCACATGCTGTGGCCACCTGCTCAGTACAAGCTGTTGTTCCTCAATGCAGTTTGCTGGGGAACCATTTTAGACTTAATATCTGGTCATCAAGGGTCTCAGTGTTTTGCTTCCCTTCTCTCCCACAAATCATTCACATTATTAATTTATGTTTCCTTAAGTTATGGGAAGTTCCAGCAGCTGCCTTTGGTTTAAGGAGTAGCTTAAGATCCATGACATTTTTAGAATACTAGCTTTATTTACAAATATACAGGTGAAACAAAGTGAAAACAAAATAAGCAGATTTCCTAACGAATCATATGAATAGACAACCAAAGCCCAAGCATCTTGCACTGTGTATAATATTTGATTTGTATAAAATTTGATTGCCAGCGGTGCAGTATATGAAAAACAGTGCTAGGTTAAGGTACGCAGACCACTGATTTTTGCAAATTTTGTGAATGGTGAGAAATTATATCTCACACAGACTGGAACAGTCTTAAGGGAATGCAGATGCTCTATTTTCATCTAAATACATACACACATGTGCGCACACACAAAATCTGGCCCAGGTGTGTTTGTTTCATTAACAAAAGGCCTTACTGCTTCTTCAAGAACAGCATGCCTGCTCTGGCTACACTCAGAAAATGATGTCCTTTAACTCTTGGGAACATTCTCTACAGATGGTGTCAGGAAGACTAACCCTCAGGAGGTGGAGGTGAGATACATGAACAATGCAAAATGCTTCAAAGCAAAAGGAAGACAGAGAAAGCAAAAGCCAGGCTGCTGAGTAGAGATAGCCAATTGTTAATGAGTGACAAAAGCTGTGTCTGCATGCTGTGCTGATGCTGGTGTCCTGGCCAAAGGAATGTCCACAAGCCCAATGGCTACTCATGGTGCCAGTCATCAGATAGTACTGGCTTCAGCTAATGTTGTGAGACATTTTCTGAAAAACAGGCAGAATTCATGCATTTGGACTCTGCTTGAAGTTGGGAGACAGAAATGGATCAAATTCACACCACGATTTAAGGGCAGGTTACAATAACAGAGACTGCAAACAGAAGGGCAATTGTCATGGGCATATAGGCTTGTCAACAAACTGAAGGTCAGAAAAAGCCAGGAGGGTAATCAGGATGGAAAACAACACCAGGCAGCTGGATGACTCACTGGTTCTAGCAACAACTCCTGGTGACCCAAATAGATTAATGGGAAATTCTCATAGCCTCTCCCCAAACTGCAGGTATAAATTGCTAACAGCTGCCTGCAGTTTCCTGGCTTTTGCGAAGAGGTTTTTTTTTTTTGGCTACTCTTCCATTTCTGTCATGCACCTTCCCTCTGTGTGATTACTTTCACTGTGCCCATGGGGAAGGTGGCATGGCCTCCACATCCAAATGGTCAAGCTTGGCCTTGCAGAGAGAACTTCCTCAGTGGGCAGCACTTCCTGGGATGCTGGAGCTGGAATCTGATGTAAGACTGCTGGGACCAGGTGCTTGGCTCTGAAACTTCTTTTTCCTAGGCAGAACCCTCATTAGCAGGAGCAGGTTTTGTGACAAATTTCTCTTTGAAGTTTGATGTCACTCCCACCCTCCTTCTCTGGTTACTGTGGTAGAGTGGCACTGATGAAGGCTGTAGGAAGCCATGGAGCACACAGATCCTTGGTGAGCTACAGCCAAGATGTGGACGTGGGCAGAGTCACGCCCTAAGCAATCTTGACACCATTTTCATGCTCTTGATTAATTTTGCACAGAGGGATATTGGTGAACCGGCAATGTGAAAAAGTGTACCATGCACAAGTTTTTTGGGGCTCAGAAGGTTATCTGGCACCAAATGGGCATAGGGGTCGCACAAATGACACCCAGTGAGATGTGGCCACTGCATGCCATTTCTCTGCTGAGCCCCCAAAGTCCCTCATTCACAAGGATGCAGGTAGACGATGACTTGGATGAGGAGGAAATGAAAGATATTGCTTAGGTCTAGTATAAGGGTGCGTTCTCAAGGAATAAAAAGTCCAATGAAAATCTTCTTTTGCCTCGGAGTGGCCCCATGCATGGCTTTAATCCAGGCTTCCAGAGCCGCTAATGGGGAAAACACACTTTAAAAAAATAGCCGTTTAAAGCAGACTACATCCGTACTTTCCGGGAAGATGCGGGTTTTCAGCGCAGCATTTTCCATGGAGACACTCCATGGCAAAAGGAGCGGGGGTTCTCTCCCAGGCGGGAATTGCCGGCCGGAGAGATCATCTCTCTCTCTTTTTTGCCTCTCATCCACAGCCAGCCCAATAGCCTCTTTCTCGAACTGCACTTTACAGGCAGTCAAAGCAGAGCCTCCTGAAGGATGGATTTGCTTGGGGGGTGAAGAGTGGGGGAGAGATTGGGGAAGGCTGGAGGGGGACAGCCGAGGGCTTCCTCTGTGCAACCCCCCCCTCCGATTTTGCAATATCGTCTTTCAGTGCTTGGCACCGCGGGCACCAACTTTGCATGGTTTGTGGTGCCTCCTCACCAGGACCTTCCTGGCGAGGAGGCACCCAATGAACAGAGAACTTGTAAATTATTTTTCTTTTGGACTTGTAAATGATCGCACGATCACACGATTGCTGGATGGGGGGGAGGCATTTCAGCAGCTGGAGATCTTGTAAATAGCACTGGCTGCAGCCCGGCTGCCTTCGCAAGCAGGGGAGACGAACAGAGAACTTGTAAATTTTTCTTTTGGATTTGTGAATAAGCACACAATCACACAAGCACCCAATAAAACAGTGAGGGGCGGGGAGAAAAAGATGCAGGTAAACAAAACACGCTGCCTTGTGGATGGTCCATGCATTTTAAATGCGTGTTTTGCTGAGCCCCATGGGAACACTTAATTCCGAATTGAACACACTTTTCTTAAATCCACTTCAGTAGAGGGGCAATAGAGAGGCAAATAAGTACCATGGGAACACACCCTAAGAAAGGGATTAAAGGCCTTCCTTCTGCACCATTAGTGTAGTACAAGGGAGTCCCTGACCACTCCTAGTTTGCTCTGTCTACACTGGACAGAACTGAAACAAAGTGGACTAGCTGGCCCAAATGGCTGTCTAGCCCAATATACCTCTTTTAAGAAGTTTACCAGTGTACTACTGGTGTAAACTGAACTAGGAGGTGTGCAGAAAGAAGGGAGGGGCAGACTGGTGTGTGAACAATCCCCCCTCAAAGCCTTTTGTAAGCTGCCTTAGAGGTGCCTCAGAGAAGCTTTTCTTCCTCTGTGCCTGATCACAGCCTTGGATTGACATACCCTGTCAGGGTAATGAGGCTCTCTGTGCTATGTGGATTCATCTTCTGTTTTCCAGACACCTTTCAACTATAAAGGAAGGTAACCAGTGAGTAGTGTTTTTGTCTTTTTACTAAGGCAGTGGAGGGTTTGTTGTTTTTCCGACTCTCATTTCCCATAGTGGCAAAATGACTTACCTAGTTCAGATCTTCATTAGATCATTTTTATTTGGAACAGAACAATCACATTACAAAAGCGTTTTAATACTGTATATAAATTACTTTTAAAATAAATAAGTTATAGTTAAAATATAGGCAAGCATATTATATTTAATTTCCACTAGTTTTCAAGCAAGTTTTGCCTTACATTGATCTGTAATAGAAATATCAAGTCCGCATTATCTAGAGAGCACAGCTGATATTTAAATGTCTGCCTCCATAGACATCGGCTGGCAATCAAATACAGTAAAAATTTCAATTTTTAATATACATTAATCTAGTGCTTGAGCTGCACCCTCTATGGGTGTTCCATTCTAACTAAGCCAGTCTTACTGCAAAGCCTGTAGTAATTTCAGTGGTGAAACTGAAATCATTACTTTCTTAAAAAAATACTTTCTGTGAGAATAATAAAGAATACCCAAAAGGGAACTGAAGCACTATGATTTTGCATGGAGTTTTAACAAATTTCTGAACTTTCACAACTTTAAAATACAGTACTTCCTCTTAAAGGCAATAACATTAGGGATGGGCGAAAAATGTTTGTTACCTGCGCAATTTGTACAAATTGCAAAGGTGTGAATCTTCGTAGATGAATCAAATAGGGGTGCGCATGAATGCAATTTTTGACATTTGATTTGTAATGAATCGAATATTCAAAAATCCAAATTCTTACGAATACAGAAAAGCGAATGTCCAGTCTTTTGATTCAATACGAATTCATTTGCACGTATTCATATGAATAATTTGGACATTCCTATATGGGTACATATGCAGCTCGTATGCACCTGGACACATGCATATGTATCTGTACACATCCCGTATGCATCCTGTACAGATACATACAGATGTGTATCTACTGGTACAGATATGAATATCCAAATTATTTGTGCAAACAACTCAAGATATTTGTATTTGTTCAAATTTGGAAATTCGAATGTCCAGACATTCAATTCATATGTGAAGGTCCGAATTTGTCTGAATTTGTACAAATAACGAATATTTTGAATATTTGTGCACATTCCTAGAACCTAATATTGCCTATATTTGAAGACAGACCTTGGCATGCAAAATGAAAGCCTTTTTGCCTTTGTTAGAAGCTTCAGATCGGATCTGGAACAGATTTAGAGGTGTGACTGATGGCAGCTGGGATTTGAAGCGAATTCAAAATAGTTTCATTCACACAAATGCCAGGTTCCATCCCATTTGCTTCAATGTAAAGCAGATGGGGGGAAATGTGCATCTCCCTAAATAACATGGACACAAAGAGAGGCAGGATTCTCCCATTAATCAAATTATTGTACCACAGATTTTTACTAGTAAATGATAACACACACACATATAGATACATGAAACTACTGTAGCTGCTTTGCGATGCCTTCATAAATCAATGTGTAATAGTAACGGATCCTGGCTGAAGGTTAAGGAACATTGTTTGTATTAAAAAGATGTATTTTTAAAAAGCAATAAAAATAAGAAAATCAATAATAATATATTTTAATTCAAAGTCATCACACCAGTGCAATAACAATCAGTCATGTTTATGAAGGCTCTGTGTGTAATAATCTCCCCGATCCCTATGTAATTGGCAGCTTTGCTGTCTGTATTATCAACAGCTCTCGTGGCTTATTGCCTCATACTTTCTTAATAAGTGCTTGCAATCAATAATCTTGCCACTGAGTAAGCAGCAAGCAGCCAGCCAAACACAAGATGTAAATGCTTCAGAAATGATCATTAAAGGGGCATGAATGACAAGGTAGCTGTGCTAATGGGGTAGGCATCTTAGTAAGGATGTAACGTGGAAAATCTTCTTGTTGGTAAAGGTAGATTTGTCAGTGTTCATTCATGTGGATATTTGCAAAACATGCTTTAAATCCTCTGGTGAAGAGGTTTAAAAGAGTCAACAGTCAGTTTCCGTCTATATTCTCAGCTCAAAACTTGTTACTCTCTCAAAGTGCATGCATTTCAACTGGAAACGCAACTGCTTATTTCTTCACGTGGTCCATAATACTGGATAATGTTGGTGTTCATATAAATGCCCATATTAATGTCATCCTGATGCACTGATAATACTTTTAGAAGCCCATAGAAATGGCATGTTTCCCTACTTTGATTTGTAAAATATAATGCTAAATTCCAGAGTTTTCTTTGCCATGAGAATTTTTTTATTGCTCACTTGCTCCTTCTCTGATTAAATTTTATACCTTCAAATTGTTATAAGCAAAACATGTCAAGGCAGATATTTTAAATTGCTCAGCACTTACATTTGAGAGCACTTTCCCTCCTCTGCTCCAACATGACGTTTTGTTGGCTAGAAAAAAAAGAAAGATTAATGTTTTACAGATAAAATAGAAATTGCATACTTGAGACAAGCTTGAAAACCATTTATAATTCTATAGAGAGCATGGCCCATATTTAAGGGTACAGCTGGGTAAGTAGTACCATAAGGCGGTGATCAGATACTGCGAAAAATGTGTCTCTGAGGCTCTTTAAAGGAGGCTTTAAGGTGGGATTGTTCACACTTCAGTTTGCCCCCCCCTGCACATTCTGTGCTAGAAAAGGTGGATTAGAACAGGCTGGGGAACATGAGTGCCACACACTGGTTGTGTTCCCATAGGGACTAAAATCCGGACTGGATTTGGACTCGGCATCCAGCGTTCCCATTAAATTGGCTGGAAGTCCAGATCTGGGATGCCTCGTTCACATGCCAGTTGTTTTTCTCTGGATTTTCTGCAGACCCTCCCCCCCCCGGTGAATAGAGGACTTTCCAATCCAGTCCGGATTTTAGAGAAAGCGGGCGAAGGAGGAGAGCCAGCAGCCAGGGCAAGTGAGTGAGTGAGTGAGATGTGTGGGGAGGGGAGGCCATCCCTCGGATGTGGCAGTGTTGGGCAGCAGGCAGGTGTGCATCATGAGATGGTGTGTGTGTGGGGGGGGGGGAGAAGCGAGGAGGGAAAAGGAAGGAAGGCAGCCAAGGACGGGACTTTGCTGGTCTTGTTGGTTGCAGGATCGGAGGAGGAGGAGGAGGCCGGCAGTAGCGGCGGCTCCTGTCCTCAAAAACTGTCATGCCGCACTGTTCGCAGGTGTGCTTCTGTGCACTTGTGGGTTCGGTTTGGGAACAGCCTGAGGCATGCTCAATGCTGTTCCCAGTCTCCAACTCAAACCTGCAGCAGAACCTGGATTACTCCGGACCAGAGTAATCTGGATTCGCAGTAGGTGGAAATGTGCCCACTGTCTCTCTGAGACATCTCTGAGGTGTCTCTTTTGTTATATTTGAACAGAGCCTATCCTGATTCTAAAATCTGGACTGCAAATACATACATTCACTGGGTTGTACAGTGTGCACAGTCACACATAACCTGTATGTGAGAAAAACTTCAAAAACCATCGGCAGCATAATGAACAAACGTCCACAGGTAACTCAGACGTTACTGGTTCAAATCTTATTTTCTATGGACTCTATAGCCTTCTGCAAGCCTTTCCTATGGTCCTGCAGCTCCCCATCTGCAATATAGTAAAGCTACCATATTCTGGTACTACAGATCCAGATGGTCTAATTTGCATGTTATGTATATTATTTACTATTTATGTAAATCATGTGGTAGTATTGGAAAGGCTTCTGCAATTCCCTGCCTGCTGATTTTCCACACCAGGTCACTCTTTTTAAAGTTGTTTTGCACAAATGAGACAGATGGTTGGATTTTCTTAGACTTTCTTGCTTATAAAGTTCACTTGAACTCTTAGAGGCTAAATAAAATGAAGATACTTTTAACTTTGACTATGGGTAATGGGCTCAGAAGTTGGTTTCACCGCCCACTGAGTGCCCTACCGGCCCTGAGGGGTGAAGATACATTATGTACTTCCACTTTTTCTTGGCTTCTTCCTTTAAATTTAAAAAACATTTCCCCTGCTTTTAGAAATGGAACCTTTCCTCCCCAGTTTCCACCTCTGGAACTACGAGGAGAAAAAAAAAGAGTGATGTTCTGTTATGCTGAAAACCATGACTAAATAATTACCCACTTTGGGTGTGTGAAAAATCCCAGGTTCTTGAATACTGTGTGCAGTGGTAATTTGTCTGGTGGAACCAATGGGGAAGGCCCAACTTCGGGTCTCTTTAAACTGGATTTTGAATGGTAGCAGATAGGCAGGTTCCATTTTGAACCTTGTTCCTCTCCTTCTGCCTTGGCCACTTCTAGGGTGTTAGTCTGTGGTCACACCTTCATTTTAATCCTTCAGTTCATCTTTGGACCCCAATACTCAAATCTTTTTAGTCCAGTCCGTTTTATTTGTGGACTTTCTTCCCTTCAATCATACTTTCCTGAGTCCTGATTTTTACAGGTCTCAAGCTGTTATGGAGTGTCAATCAGTTTTCATTTTTTGGGTATGATTGGGGAAGAAGACTAAAGGGGGCTGAACTGTACTATAGTGAGTGGATTCCACATGAATTTGCCTTCTCTTTTGTCCAAGGTTAAATGGGTGAGAAAAGCGGGGTAGAAAAGCCAACTCTTCTTCTTCTTCTTCTTGACAGTCTAAGCACAAGACAAGGGAAAAACCTTCATGTGTTCTCAACTTCCTGCAAATGGCTTTTAGAGGCATCTTCCCTGCCTCTCAAATCTGGAGGCAGTACATAGGTATGAATTCTAGCAGCCATTGTTACACCTGTCCTCCATGAATTTGTCTGACCCTTTCTTAAAGCTATCCAGGCAGGGTGCTGTTACCACTCTCTGGGTGAACAAAAAAAATACTTCCCCCTATTGATCCAAATTTTTGCACATCAGTTGCACAGAGTGTTCCCTGATTCTAGTGTTGTACAATAGAGAAAAAGAACTTTTCCCTATCCACCTTTTCCTCACTGTGCATGACTTATATACTTCAGGCTAGTAAGCTGCCTCTTAAATGCTATCTGCCAAGGCTAAAGAGGCCTAGTCTCAAGGTGTTCTAGTCCCTTGATCATTCTGCTTGCTGTTTTCTGCACTTTTCCAAGTTCCACAATATCCTTTCTGAGGTGAGTGTTCACATGTAGCAAAAAAGTGGTTCAAAAGGGCCTTAGAGGGAGTAGTGTGTGGCATTTGAGGTCCAATCATAGATCTTCCTTCTCTAGCCTAGAGTGTTCATGAGAGGACGGAAGGGCAAACACCTGAGCCAACTCTAAGCTGCCTCAGAGTGCTATTTTTAGCTGCATAACATGTGAATGCAGCCTTAGGCTGTGTTTAGACTTAACAAAAGGGGCACTTCAGAGGTACCTCAGTGTGTGGCCCTCATGTTCTCAACCCTTCTCCAGTCCATCTTCAGGACTGAAGGTTCGCATCTCTTAATTTCTACCCATTTTATTTGGAGAGTGGAAAGTCCAGAAATAAAACTGATAGGAATGAAAAGATGTGAGTGATCAGACCTGAAGATAGTCTGAAGAAGGATTAAAGTGAAGGTGTGACTATGGCCTTAATCTCCAAAAGTGTAACTTCAAACACCGCTTACCATATTGCTCAAATGAAACCTCTTCTACCTATTTATCTACACATATCTTGCAGCCTTTCTCTGCAATTTTCTGGCTCTTTACCAAACTTGAGAAGGGCTAAGCTAGGTAAACAGGGCTGTTCTAGCTAGATAATTCCTTCCCCAGACACCAGACTTGATGGCAGGCTGGGAGTTCACAGGGGAGTTTTTAACAGAATTGCCCTTCTCTTTAACCAGAGTCATTGGTGGTTCTGATATCATAGACTTGGCAAATAGCCCATGATTCAAAACAACTGTCTCCAGATCAACCCAAGAGGAGAAGGGATAAAAACATCTAGGTAAGGCAGACATGCTTGTTGCTGCTGCACTTTTGTTTCCTTAGACAGCTGATTGATAGCCAAGTCTTACTTGACTGGTAAGATGAAGAAAATACCCAGTAAGCAGTATTCATTGAGATCAATGTCACTAACAATGTTAAACAGTGAATTATTTGTCAGTTACATTTCCATACAAATAAAAGCCTTGTTTTGAAGAATAAGTGAAAGTGAGTGGGTGCACTATATCCTCCTAAGCTGTTTTATTTCCTTGTGGAGCTAGGTAGCGATAGTGTGGGTGAAACTCATTAGACTAGGATCGTTTTCACACTTCGCTTCCCATCCACTGGACAGGAAAGGAAGCACTTGCACCTAAGCCCTGCACAATCGATCATTCACCTGTGATTGATCCTGGGGCTGGTCCTCTTCAGGGCACCGCTATCTTGAGTGTGGTGCCCTCCATAACTGTGCGTATGTCAGCGCCATCATGATGATGATGCTGAGGCTCTGCACAGTCACAGTTGCATCAGGAGGGCAACAGAGCTGTGAGCGCACTTGCATGGCAGCTCTGTTGACCTCCTCATCCAGCAGAAGAGTGAATACTCCACAGCTGGACGTGTCAGGTAAGCTTTCAGGGAAGGTTGGGAAGGTTGTGGAGCATGATTTTGTGCTCCATACCTAATCAACAATTAGGCAACTTCTGGGATGGCAAGGGGTGCCTGGAGGCTATAACAGTCTTCTCTAGGTGTGGATGCTCTTCCCCAGTTGAAGTGTGAATCGACCCTGAGTCAATTATTGGATAAGACTTCTTGGCTGTGGTCACACTTAAGGTTTAATCCAGCTTCAGCCCACTTTCAGAGTGAAAGAATACATCAGTAAGGAGACAAGATGTTTTCTTTCAGTGTTAAATAACTCAGACAATTCACTGTTGGGATAGATAATGTGGAAAGAAAATTACTGGCCACTTTGCTGATGTGCCCTCTCGCTCTGAAGGTAGACTGAAGCTGGATTAAACCTTAGGTGTGACC
>MTQE01002560.1:9340332-9392206 GCA_014337955.1 Aspidoscelis marmoratus | reverse complement strand
TCGCTCTGAAGGTAGACTGAAGCTGGATTAAACCTTAGGTGTGACCACAGTACTTGTCCATCAGATTTACATAGTTTTCCTTATTGCAGATGCCAGCAGAAAAAGATGAAGGCTGGAGCTGTTCAGTGGCACCTGAAGGGCAATACCAAGCCAAAAAAGAATGGTGGAGCTGGTGCGTGAAGGCTCTTGGGCATGTGCTCTGCATTTTTCAAGTGTTTTTGCAGAATGTCAACTAAAAACTGTCAAATATTGGTCTGAGGCTGGAGACATGAGCCCAATTTGTATTATGGCCTGTAGTTTATAATTAGTCAACATCTGGGCAGGTGCATCAGCACTTACAGGAGGCACATACAGCCTACAAAAGTTCTGTTGTCCACATGTTAATGAAGACTATGGCAGGTCTCACCTTGGGCCTGCTGTAGTCTGCACTTGCTTGTGAACAACAGGCCCCTATTCCAAGATATATTCTAGAATAATGCCAAGTGAAAAAAGGCTCTTGGTCTTTTTGTATCTGAAGGGAGAAAACTAGCCTTATCTGAAGCCTGGTTGGTTCTCAGATTTTTGTGTATTTAATTACTGGACTTATACGGTGCAGATTTTATAAAGATTCTATGCAATTTGCAGAAATAATAACTATATACCCAGAACAAATACACAGTTAAAAATAATCATGCTGACAGGTGTTTGTTACTGAAAACATTTATGGGATGGCTTTTTATTTTTACCTTATTTTGTAGTCTTTGACTATTTCAGGATAGAAGGCCCTGGTGGGACCTTTTCTCCTTTTGAGATGGTGGAAGCAGGAGCTGTGGTCACACCTTCATCTAAAACCTTTTTCAGTCCATCTTCTGATTGCAATGCTCACACCTTTTCACTTCTATCCATTGTATTTGTGGACTTTATAAAATTGTTAGAAATGAAAAGATGTGAGCATTGCAATCAGAAGCTGGACTGAAGAAGGTTTACAATGAAGGTGTGACCACAGCCAGGGACTCACTTGAGGATATTCTTTAACTGCCGAGGAAGGGAACAGAGTAGGGATGTGTATGAATATTTGTAACGTTCGTTATGGATTCATTCAAATTTGGACATTCATACACAAACTGAACGTTATGACATTCATACATCAACATTAAGATGAATAGTTTGGACATTCATTAAACTGGGGAGGAGGGAAAGTGGCTGTGCCACACATCTGCAAGGGATCCAGATTGCATCTGACATGGATCAAGAGCAGATTAAAAGTGGATTCAGGTTGGATTGATGCTTTCAGACAACGGATTTGTTGTGGGATATGTATCAGTTACATATTTGTTTGTATTGGATATGTATTTGTTCATATCAGATATGTATTTATTCGTATTGGATATTCATAGAAATTCGTATGAATACATTTGTATCAAATAGAATCCTACTACATTCAAAGGGTATCTATTCAAACCAATATGGATTTTCTAACATTCGATTCATTACGGATCGAATGTCAAAAACCTTATCTGTGCACATCCTTTGAACATAGTATCCTTTAGTTCCTTCTCTGCATCATCTGAGTTGGGTGAGAGCAGGTGTCTTCTGCTTTGAGGTGGCTGCTGTTATCGTGGTGTGAATGCAGCCAAACATCATTCTGGTACGTCATCACTGGTTCTCAGGTTCTATTAAGTACATCTGAGCTACAGTCTGAGGACATTACATTCAAAGCAAAATAAAAGCATATAGGTCATTCTATGGAGTTGCACTGCTTTGTTGTGAAATCCAGAGGAAATGTAACTGACAAATTAATTTTGATTTCTATACCCTAAAGTAAACAAAATCACAGAAAAAAGCATAGAAAAGCAGGATTTTTACAGAAGAGTAATCTGCTCTGGCATGACTGGCTTTTGCTATGAAGCAGTCAAGTTCCACTGTATGATCCATATACACGCTTTGAAGGTAGGAACTTCATATGGAGATTTTTTTGCAGTTTCATATGACTCATGTAAATTGCTGAGACAATCACAATATCTAGCCCTCATGTAAATGAAGAACCAAAGCCCTTCCTGTACTTGTCCTTATTCTAGATTATATTCTGGAATAGGGGCCTCCCATCCACCTACATCAGGCCATATCCAAGGTCTGTCATAATCTGCACTAGCATGTGGATGGCAGGTCCCTGTCTCTGGATATAATCTGGAATAAAGGCCAGTGCAGAAAGGATTCAAGTTTTTGAAAGGATGTCCAGATCTACTTCACAATGACATCTTTTATTGAAAGACTGACCACAGGAAAAAGCACAGCAGGAGCACTTACTTCCCATCCACTTTGCTTGGTGAAATGATGCATGCCGTGTGTTTTATGTTTTGGAAACTGCATGCTGTGCAATGGAGATGCTCCATGTTGTTTCCACCAAGAAATATAGAAGGCTTCTACCTCAGCTTTGTGATATTTGCCCCACAAAAGGTCACCATGGGCAAGTCCTGAGATGCAAGATGGAAAGTCGTACCCCTGCAAAAGTAACTGTAGGCATGTCATTCTTTGCTTGTAAAGACATAAATAAGAATGACTGAGGGGACTTCATGCTTCACATATAACCTTTTTACAACAATAATGTAAGGTCAGTAAGCTCATCTCTGGAGGTGGGGATAGATAAAAGATAATTGTGCCTATGTCATAACTTTGTAAGGGCTTATATGAAGCATTTCAAATATGTAGGCTGTATTCAAGCATAACAAAAGAGGCATCTTGGAAGTGCCTCAGAGAGGCAGTGTGTGGTCCCCCTGGTCCTAATCCTTCTCCAATCCACCTTTTCTAGCACAGAATGTGCATGAAAGGGGGGAAGGTCAGGCTGGTATGTAAACAATCCCAACCTCAAAGCCTTCTCTAAGCTGCCACAGCCATGTTTTTTTTCTTTGCTGTGTCTGATCATAGTTTTAGAGGAATCTTGAGAAACAATAGGTATCCCCCTCCCTCCACACACACCCAATATATAATAGAACTTCAGAGTTCACTGCAACAAAATGTGGTGTTGGTCACCAGCTTGGAAGGTCTCTAAAAGTTTGAATCAATTCATAATGGACAGGGCTAGAAACTGCTACTAGCTCTTGTGTTGCAGTACATGTTTGCAACCTCACTGCTGAGGTACTAACTAAGACCACTGTGAGAACAGGCTGGGCTAAATTGATCACTATCTGGTCTAGTAGGAAATTTCTTACTCCCCCCCTCCCCCGCTATATAAAATCCATAGGCACGTGGCTGTTTTTATTTATTTATTTATTTATTTATTTATTTATTTATTTATTTATTTATTTATTTATTTATTTATTTATTTATTTATTTATTTATTTATTTATTGTATCTCACTCTTCTCCTGAGGGTCCCAGGGCAGATTGCAGCATATGATAAAACACAAAACATGAAAACATATTTAAAATATAACTCATTTACCCATAGTCCCTCCCTCCCTAGCAGGACTACATTCAGAGGGATCTATGAATCAAGGGCCCAGGTGAAGAGGGGCATTTTAACCAGATACCAAAACCCATATAAAATTGGCTCCTGGTGTACCCCCACTGTTCCAAATCCTGGGGGCTGCCACAGAGAAGTTCTTCCCTCTCACGTGCCACAGTCCCTCACATCTCTGAGGGAAATGAAACTACAAGAAGGCCTCATGTATGGAAGAAGGTGCTCCTTCATATATCTGGGGCGGGGCATATGTCATACCACTTCCTAAATCACTTTTTGACCTCAGAAAAGGTTAAAGCACTGTCTATGTTTTTGCTTAAAAATCTACCGTTGTATAGGTGAAAGTTAGAGGTCCCACTGAGTGTGGAGAAGACATTGGGACACCTGTATGCGTCCAAGGTCACTCTTTATGTGCAGGGTCAATCTCGTTCTGTTGCAGCTGAGAAACTTAACACAACAAGGAAATGAATGTGCCATGAGCATGTGAAGTGAAAGGCTGAATAATAATAAGACATTATTTAATTAATTGCAAAGGGCAGCAGAAATATAATTCAGCTAATAACTAAGACTACCCATCCATCATTTAATATGAACTAAAATAATTGCTGGTTTGATACTGACCACAGTGGGGATTTTTTTTTTTAAATCTAAAAATGACAAGTTTATATCTAAAATTGTGTGACAAGCTAATTAGTTATAGAAAACAAATTGGAGTGTGCATATCCAAAGCCCTTTAAATTATTGCCTCTTTTGTTATGTCTGCTGGACAACCTTCAGACCTGCATTAGCTAATTAATCCACAGAGTAAAGAACATCTCTTTTTTTTTTTTACAGAATCATCAGTATAACTAACATTATTTATATGAAACTATAAACAACTATAAATAACAAAGAGATAAATCTTTGAGAACTCTAGAGCAAAGGAAAATAAGTAATTCCATGCAAATACAAATAGGTGTAATTTGAACTTGAAATTATGCACAACTAAATGACAAGATTCAATGAAATTAAATCAAATAAGCCAACCATAGCATCATTTTGCATCGTATCATACATATAAAAGAGATACATTCCTGGGAAAATGTCACGTCGGTGGTGACATATTGCACATATAAGGAGAAAACCACAATACTGCAAAGTAGGAGTGGCCATAGTTTAGGTGTAGTGCAACTGCTTGGAAAGCATAGCACAGCAGATTCAGAGTGACATGTCCAGCATTATCTCAGAAATAGGTTATGGCAAACTATTTCTGCATTTGCCAGGAATACTGCATGTGACATGTCCATGGAGTCTCTAGAAACCATCCCCAATTTGAAGGCACCTAACAACAAATTAAGATTATAAGAAGTGAAACTCAAATATTGCTTCATCAAAACTCTTAGAAAAATCCAGGATGCTGTATTTTATTTCTGTTTAACAAAAGAGCAGAAAGGTGTTATAAAATGAAAAAAGCTCTGCAGGAACCATCCTGTATATTTCCAGGACTGTTCTTACTCATAACATTACAAAATGATTATCATTCTGAAACCACCTGACAATGAGGTTCATATGGAACATATTCACATGGGAAGGGGTTATTGGGACCATGGATCCTCCCCAAATATCAAAGTCCCAAGATTATTTGGTAAATTGCCTTTTTGTTGAGGTGGAGTGGTACAAGGGCCAGTAAGTGGACGCAGAAGCTCTGGACCCTCTACTGTTTGGAAGTCCAGCTCCTGGTCATTTGGGGGAGAGGGAGGCTGGCTCTTGTGTGAATCTGTTACATTTGAATTTATTTATTTGAATGTTAGATTCGTATTTAAGGATGCGAATGTCGACAACATTCGTATGTGTTATACGTATCTGTATGCATTTCGTATGCATCCTGTTTTCATCCTGTATTATAAGTGCAAATGCGTACAGATACATACAATATTTGTGCAGATACATATGTAGTACATATGTATCTGTACATTTGAATGACTCAAATGAAGGTTTTGGAACATTTGAAATCCATGAGAATGTCTAAATTCAAATGTGAAGACATTTGATTCGCATTCAAACGTCCACATGTGAACGAATTCGATCAGATTTCAAATGTTTAGATTATTCGTGCATCCCTAGTCGAAGTCTTCATTTCACAGAATATTCTTTATTCCAATTTTATGTTGAAAGTAGCATTTTGGGAAAATAGGGACTGGGAAAGGAATATTTTCTGAAAACAGAAATCCTGGGGTGTTTTTTTCCTTTTTTCAATAAGGCCAGTTCTGTTGCTGCCATTGAGTTAGTGCTTCTTTCTCTTTAAATTAAAACACAATTCAAATCTTGATCCAAGATCAGCCAGCTTCAGGCATTAACATTAACCTGAGAAGGAGCTACTATGGATGAACCTGTAAATTCCAATGACTTTAGCATTATTTCTGTTGTTTTCCTGCTTGTGGAAGGTAACAACCTGGAAAGATGAAGCTTTGTTTTGGCTTCCTGTGCATTTTGGAACCTCGTGTAATTGGTGTGTTACGATGTGCTGGGAGCTTCCATGGATATAAAAGGCATACTAACAAATAGTCAAGTGGCATCTGAGGAGAGCTGGTAAATGGCTTGACCTTTCACATTTTATAGAAGAATATGCTTTATTTCTAACAGATAAATCAGATATGGAAAAGTGCTGCAATGTACAGATGTACATTGTAGCTAAAGATGTTAGGCAAAATTAGATCATAGTCTACATTTTGGTCAACATAATTCCCTAAAATATTAATTATGCTAAATCAAAGATTGTGGCCTTTATAAAATTTGCTTGCAAGAAAAATCATGGAGTGCCCAATGTCAAACACATCTGTGAGTTTCACATTTGCAGCGTTGGGAGGGCTTTGTGCTGGAGTTTCTTGTGGTCAGAGTAATGTGCCATCATTATCTATCATAGTCCTGCCAAAATCGCAGAAGGCATCACTTAGGTGAGGGGCAATGCTGGTTCTTAATGGAAAATTGGTTTTGGCTCTTGGTGCCCCCTCTCAGGCATGCACTGGCTCTCCTAGCAGGGATTCACTTATTGGGACATCTAGTGAGGATCTTGAGACATTGGTTTGGGAGCATCTTCCTGGAACTTGCTGTGCAGCATCTCCTTTTTGTTTGCTTTGTACATGCAATGAGCTCTGGGATGTTGCCACCAGATCAATGTTACTGTCTACTGATTTCATGCAAGGGGAGTAAAAATAGCACATGATCTCTCACACAATCTTTACTAGAAATGTAATGGCTAATCGACTACCAGAGCCCTGTTTGGTCATCCAGTCTCAATTAGTGATGTGCATTGTCTTAACATTCAAAATTCAAACAATTTCAGACCAATTCAGACGTTTGAATCAAATGAAATGTTGGCACATTCAAAGATTGACATTCAGATTTGAATCAAATGTCTTGATACGTTCGTATGAAGCTTCATATGAAGCTTTGTATGGGGTTTGTATGAGGTTTGTAGTGGATTCTTATGTTATTCATGTGCATTCATATGGGATTTGTACGGGACTGAACATTCATATCAAATATGAATCCTACCACATTCGAATGAAAATGAATTTTCTTGCATTCAATTCAATACAAATATTTTTTTTTAAAAAAAATTAATGCACATCCCTAGTTTCAATGCCAACAATCCTTTAGTGTATTTTGCATATCTGGCAGCTTCCATATCCACTCTGTCCTGCTTTTCTTTCTTTTTTCTAATTCCATCTGCTGCCATTGAAGTTTTAATGCTAAGGTGTCCTCTCAACTGCTGTACGGAGTACCAATATGAACAATTGAGGCATGGCCAACAGGAGGTTTGGATCCAGTGCCACCAGTGAGTGGATGACATGAAACTCTGTATGTCTGCTAACTGGAGTAGGGATGTGCACAGATTTTTTTTTTTTTTTGCATTTGATTTGTATCAAATCAAATCGAACGTTGGCACATACGAAAGGCTGACATTCTAATTTGAACTTAATGCTTCAGAATAATCTTTGTCGGAGGAGGAGGGGCTGATAGAATGTACACGTGGTAGGTGGGGCTTCTCTAATTCACACTATCATGCAGACAAAATAGACCTTGAGCAGGACTACAAGATGCTCAGGTCTGGAAGACAGGTAAATGCAAAAAGGCCCATCCTGTCTGCACAATTCCAGCAGGTCATATTTGATAGGACTCTGTTGCTGTAGAGACACAAGTGATCCAATTACCAGAATGTGGAATCTGTGGAACTTGTACTTGGGTTTTTGTGACTTTTATGTCAGGATTTGCAAGAAACTGATTAACTGGTAGGGTCAAGAACTTGGCTTTGTTACAAAGTTTTCTGTAGCCTGCAGCTCACATACCATAATAAGGCATTTTAACACATTTCAGCTTTTTCCTAGAATGTCATAAATAGAAGCAAATATAAAGGACACCAAAATTAATTGTCTTTTAGATCCAACCCTGGCATCTCTCAGGAAGACATACTGCTAGCCTAATAAGTCCTATTAATATTTTTTAATTAACTCTGTAACAGGTTATTCCTTTGCTGTCTTAATGATCTGCAAAAGGCTTACTGTCTGTGTATCCCACTTCAGCTATTCCTTCTGCTATCTGTGTTTTCTTCACTATCACTTGTTATGGACTTCTTCTCTTGCTCCTACCCCTCAGCCACATTCTAGGACACAGAATGTGGTATAGAGGTTTCAGACATTTAATGGGCAGATTCTCAAATACACCTATTGCAGTTTTACTGCACATATCCTATTTATGCAATGATTAGCAGAAAACACTACAGAATCGCAGGACTCCTTTTACCAGAAAAGAAGAAGAATCTGGTTTTATACCCCACTTTCCTCACACATTTTAATAGGACTCAAAGCAGCTGACTAATCTTTTCATCTTCTCTCCACAACAGAGCTCAGAAAGAGAGCTGTGACTAGCCTAAGGTCACAGCTTCATGAAATCAAACCTGGTAACCACCAAATAAGAGTCTGGCATTATAGGCACACAACCAAATAATTGCTGAACTCCACTTCCTTCTTTTCATTCATTAGGTCTTAGATTGCAATGCCAACCCATCTTCTTTCATATTGGTTCTGTTACTAAATGTAAGTTTAAGTCATTCTAAGGCCCTTTCTACATGTTCTGTAGCATGGTTCAAGAAAGAGTAACAGTGCCGACACAATGGAGAGTTTCCTTGGGTTCAGTGTTTTGTGAAGCAGTTCCTATTACACTTGGTATTGGGGGCCTCCAGACATTTTCAGGGATGATTTCAGTTTGATGCTGTTTTATATTTGTTCTTATTTATTTGACTGGCATACGTTTTAATATAAAGACTATTCTGTGAGCTTCGGAGTGCGAACTGTAAGTTCAATCACTCACTCACTCACTCACTCACTCACTCACTCACTCACTCACTCACTCACTCACTCACTCACTCACTCACTCACTCACTCACTCACTCACTCACCCAACCAACCAACCAACCAACCAACCAACCAACCAACCAACCAATCAATCAATCTGGATCAGGTAATAGCCCATCTAGTCCAGCATCCTGCTTCACACAGTGGCCCTCCAATTGCTTCTGAACATCTCAAGTAGAAGTCATGGGCAAAACTTTCACCTGCTCTCACATCCCTGGAAATGGCCTTTGGATGCATCTCTTTAAACTGGTTTGCAGGAATATACAGGAAGGATACAGGATTGTGCAAATCTTCTCCCATGCATACAAACGCAGTCCACCTTTGAGCTGGAAAATGCATTGATGGGGAAGGGATTAAGCGCTCATATTGACAGCCAGTCTGGGCAGATATTTTGAGAAATCAGAGGAAAGAAACATGCCCTGTCATTCAGTCTGCATCTTTTTCATGTCTATTTGTAATGTTTGGGAACATAATTTTGCTGTATCTGCATCAATTTCACCGTGTTACAGGAGAAAGCGTCTACAGCTTTTTTGGGATGCCAGCAAGAGCTTGTGTGGCTTTGGACCTATTAATCTGATCCTGCCAAAGTATAATCAATATTTTATAGCTGCTGTTGTCTTTATGCCACCCCAAACTGTGAGCCACTGAATTTCCCCTCCCTCCTCCCCTTTTGGGCTCAGAATAACAAAGAAAGGTCAGAACTGAGATGTTAGCAAAATCTTCATCTGCAGCCTGCTTCAGTGCATAATTATAATGGAGGTTGTGACACAGTTTATATCACCGAGATTACATTTTGCTTTCACGTCCCAGCTGTTTCTTATAGTACATCCCTGACTGCAGTTAAATCATGCTTGGAATGCTCTCTCCAGTCAGGCTGTAGCACCAGCTATAATTTGTATTGTTACTGTATTTGAATTTTAGAAATGGCTCACGGTAGGTAGATTGTGAAGTATAGGGAACAGGGGATGATTCTTCCTCCTCTGCAAGCCACTAACCCATCTAGAAGAATACCTCAGCAAAGTAGAAATCAGCAGTATGATGAAGCCCAGAAAACCAGTATAGTCGGACCCCCATATCCAGTGAAGTTACATTCCGGCTCCTACCGTGGTTACCTGAATCCGTGGATAAGAGCAAACAGGTCTTCCAGTTCTGGAGTTGTGCAACCCCAGAACCTCAAGTTCTTTTCTGGCCTCTGGAAGGCCTATGTTGGCCTCTGAAGACTGTTAGAAAAGGTGTGAGACATCACCAGATGCTCCCTGCCTGCCTCCCATGCTCCCCCTTATATTTTGGGACAGGTTCCAGTGGTGTCACATACCTGTTCCAACCCTCTACAGAGGCTAAAATAGGCCTTCAGGTTCTGGGTGCTTTCCCCGTATGATGCCCGTGCGGGGTGGGGATGGGCTGTTCTGGTAACCATGGTTAACTGAAACCATGGTTACTGATTCAGTGGATAGAGGGATCTGACTGTACCTACAATAACTAGTTCTCACATGACAGGAAACCACCCTGCATTTCATTACAGTCAAACCCCCTTATCCATTGATTTGGTAACCATGGTTCCAGTTAACCACGGTTACCAGATCAACCCCCCCAGCCCCCCTGTGGGCACCATAAGGAAAAGCACCCAGAACTGGAAGGTCTAGTTTGGCCTCCAGAAGGCCTATTTCAGTCTCTGTAGAATGTTGGAATTGGCACATGATGCCACTGGGGCGCGTCCCAAAATGTAAGGGTGTGTGTGGGAAGCGGGCGGGAGTCGTCCAGTGGTGTTGCACACCTATTCCAATGCTTTCAGGAGGCTGAAGTAGGCATTCCAGAGGCCAGAAAAGCACTTCTGCTTCTGGGGTTGCATGGCCTCAGAAACCAGAAGGCCAGTTCATGATTATCCATTTTCAGGTAATCATGGTAGGAGCCGAAATGTATCCCTGCCAGATACAGAGTCTGACTGTCATTAAAAAAAGATCTTCACTCTCACTGCACCACAGGGTTTTTTTATTATTACAGGTGCCATAGGCAAGAGTGAGGAGGGCTTCGTCTGGCCCAATAATGTGTGTTGCCCTCATGTCCTGATCCATGTAAATTTTGAGACCTGGGAACCAAGGTTCTTAAGCATCAAAATTTCCATCTAAGATCATTAAAAGGGGTGTCAGAAATGGGCCCAGAAGTTAGGCATTTTCAGATCTTTGCAGAATATTCTTGTGCAGGTAGGTTAGTTCAGCGACGACGACGACGACGACGACGACGACGACGACGACGACGACGACGACGACGAAGAAGAAGAAGAAGAAGAAGAAGAAGAAGTTCTATGAGTAGATTCCATCCATGGGAGTGGTCTGGGCACTGGATGAGTGCAGTGGTATGTAGCCATGACACTCCCTGGATGCGCTGACGTGGTCACTGTGGTTCTAATCCTTTTTTGATGTGACCCAAATTGGCCAAGCGGATTTTGCCAGGGACTGTGATTGAAAGGCAGGAAGCACCATGGGGATCTGAGAGGCAATAGGTAGCAGGATCACCTAGGATCTCCTCAACCGCCCTAAAAGTAGTTTCAGAAGAGTAATCAGACAATGAATCTCAAGCGTGAGGCAATATTTGGGGTTTGCAGATCTTGCTAGTACTGTACAGTCTATTCCTTTGAAAAATAGCTCTATATAAGATCTACCAAATTCTAAACAGCAGGAAGTATGAAGGCCTGTTATATCCATCCTTCCCCCAAATTTGTTTCATTGAGCAGCAAGATCTGAAGATATGCTTCTCCATAACTGGAATTCTGTTTTGTCAAGCTTGTCAATTAGAAGGAAGGTTGTAATACTCTCTGATGAACTTTTGGACAAGATTCCTTTAATATCATGGCAAGACTGGGTGGAACATTGGAGTCAGCAGCACACCACGTGAAATTTATGCAACATTGGTGTCCATGTGTCATCAGCTGAAGTCCATACAATGTTGAATGATATGTGAAAATCCTGAATAAATCTAGCAGTTGTCCTGGTCCACATGGGCATCAAAGCACAAGTTATCCTATAAAGGAAGATTTGGGCTCTTGCTTTTAGGTAAGTATGGATATGTCCACCTTGCTTGAGAGCCCTTTTTGCATGCCTTGTTTAGGTTTGTCTGAAGTAGAGGAAGATACACTTGACAAGAGAAAGAGAAGACAGTAACATTGTAAGTCAGGGGGATTTCTGAGCATTTTCTTGTGAGATAGGCTTTAGTCCAGTAGAGTCTAGAATTGATCTGGATTAATGGCCTCTTAATCTGGATCTGGTTCCATCCTATGCAGCTGAAGCTAGTCTAATGGGGAAAGGGCCTCCTTGATCTGAATTAATGTTCGGATCAGGAGGCCCGGATCCAGATCAAAGGCCTTTTGATCCAGATCAAGAAGCTTGTGTAGGAAGGGCCAAAAACTGTGCATCATCTAGGCATGTGACCCCCTCCCAAGTATCCAAGGGTCCATCTAAAGAGAAATTACTTGGATTTGCCTTTGAGGAGATACCTTCATTTACTCAGTCTCACAGTAGACAATGGCAGAGCATTAGCTCCCGGTGTGTGGGAAGGTGACTTTGCCCTGTAACCTAGGCTGTGTTCAGGTGTAATAAAAGAGGCACCTCAGGGGCACCTGGGAGAGACAGTGCGTGGCCATTCTCTAATCCTCCATTAATAGCCCAGAATGCTCATGAGATGGGGAGGGGCAGACTGGGGTGTGAACAACCCCACCTCAAAGCCTTCTCTGATCCCTAGAAAACATTAAATGCCTCCTCACTTCCCTTGGTGTTATCTCTGTCAAAAACAAGAAGAGAGGAAGTAAAGGAATATTAAAAAGGCAATTCCAGGCCCCAAACAGTCACTGTTTTTCAATTTGGCAACTTCTGAGTTCTCCACAAACAGGACAGAGATTACAAGAGAGGTTTGTTTTGCCAGATGCATCACCAAATGATGGCGCTTTGAAGCCAGCAACACATATTTGTTAAATCTTTGTTCCTGTTTTTGAAACAAGGAACAGACTGCTGCTGCGGTAGCCGTTAAATTTTAGAGGTGCACACAAATGGATAGGTGCACATGCCGATTGATTTAAGTGATTTTTAAAAATAAAAATAAAAGGAACTTCTTTGTCCTGCTCATGGCCATACCTTCAAATCCTCACATGCAATGTAACAGCAGCCAAATGTGAATTCTAACTTATTCATTTATTTTCCTACTGCTTTTCATTAGAAGTGTTTCATGACAGGAAAATATGGAAACAGTTGTATTTTCCAGATAAGAAATGTGGCCCTTTGCCTGGAATGCTTCTTGCACATGCATTTTAAATCTGGGGGAGAAATGCTCTTTGCCCAAGGTTTTTTAAAAGTCCAAGATGACAACAGGCCTGTTTACTGCATGGATTAGGATGCTGCAGGAAGCTCTGTCCAGATGCGAGGTGAACATCCCAGAGTGCCCTGATTCTCTGTAGCTGTGGAAAAGTAAAAACTGCTCCATATCTTGACTGAGAGCATCTAATACACTCCTGGTAAGCTCCCAGCTGCAGCATTCCTACCACTTCCTGGTGCAAATACAGCATGGAGTTGGGATGGGGTGGCTGCAGCTGTGCAGCCTCACAGTCACCATGGCAATGGCCTGGCAGGTGGCGGAAGTTGCCGCGGCCATTGCTATGGTGATTCAGATAGTCCAGGAGGGACCGTCTGCACTGCAAGAGCCTACCAGGTAAGTTGGAATGGTGTTGGCACTTGTAGTGCAAATGCCATCCGTCATCCCTGACTTTAACTTCAGTGGAACACCATCCCACTGAAGTTAAGAGTAAAAAGGCCCACTGTCTGTCAAACCATCCTGTTGTGGCTGGGGTTTGATGTCAGCCTCGCCTGGCACTTTGTAAGCTCACTCTCTTTTTATTAAGATTTAAAACAGCTTCAATAGCCTGGTTTCTGTACCAGCAAGCACCCCACTCCACAACATGCACACTCTCTGTGTTTAGTTTACTGCTTTAAATGGAGAGACTTTCCCTGCCACTATCTGCGGCACTCTATTCGCTTGACTTTTCCTTTTTAAAGTGACAGTACACTATTTTTGTTCTTAAATTTCTTATGTTTCCTATTGACAGATTTCTGACAGGCTCGTTTGAAATAAAACGAGATAATTTGCTTTATTGTTTACAACTTCTTCATATACTTAACAGCTTAAGAATACGCTTACTTCAGGTTCAACACTTTCTCTTGTTTAAACACTTATGCTTATACTCAGGATCCTAACCTATCAATCCCTACAGGCTGATTAGGACCCAGCCCTTGTCCTACCCACACCACCGTGAGATGATCAGACAAAACCCTTCCTTCCTCTGGACATGTCCTTTTATAGAGTTCCCTGTCCTGGCATCAGATGCTCATTGGCTGTTTCTGAGTTAACTTACCCCCCTCCCTGCCAGGATGCAATAAGCCACACCCCCTTCAGCTGACTAATGCTTAACAAATACTCTTTACTAACTTACCTTGCTAAGGGGTCCTTATACATCTTATTAATGTGTTTATAGATTTTCCTCAGAGTACCGTCTTCCTATTTTTAAAAATTATTTAAGGATTTTATCTTCCAATAGCCATGTTCATGTTTCCTGAGCAAGACCTGCACCTCCAAATGCTTTGTCCTGTAATTTTATCTTTAGAAATGGTTCCCACTGTCTTTACTGTAACAGATTCTGAACTGACAGGCGTATAATTTTCTGGGTCTCCTCTTGTGCCCCCTTTAAAAAAAACAAAACTGGATTTAAATTGCCCACTTCCCAGTGTTCAGTTATAGAAGATGAGCAGAGTGACAAATTGCATATTTCTGTTAAGAGGTTCATAATCTCACCTTCAAGCTACTTAATAACTAGTGAATGGATGCCATACAGCTTTGGAATTTTCTGATAATCAATTAGTCAATAATGCCCACTAATACTCTTGTTGTCACTGCTATTTGCCTCTTAAACTTACCTTCTGGGGAAATAAGTGTGCTTTAATTGTACTGCACAATATCAGAGACAATTGCACACTGCAATTCATTATCTGTTATTGTGGTTTTAAATAACAACCCAGCTTTCTGGAGAGAGTATACTCTCTAGACCTTCCCTTTTCATTATTCATTTCTGTTTCGAAAAGTTTCCTCCTTTGAAGTCAAGTGTGACCATGCTGGACTTGTTTTGCAGAGGTCTGTGTTTATAAATGCTGAATTTTATAGTCATTATTCCCAGACAGTTCAACTGCATTTCTTTCTCCCATCAATTATTGTGTTCCCTTAACGTTAAGGCTGCACCTAGACATTGCTTACTTACTCCACTATATTTGGATATTCAAGAATAAAGCATTGATAGTCTGGAATATCCATGCCTATTCTGGGAAATCCAAATATAGGAGAATATGTAAGTGCTGTCTGGATGAAGCCTAAGCCCATGATTGCCTCTCTCCATGTTGGTTCAGCATTGATGGCTCTAGTATACAGCCATTTATGGTATCTTGGAATTTTACTTCTTTTCTTGATTTGAAGAAACCTGAGTTGATGATCTGGTAACTGAAATATAACTTCACGCTATGGCCTCTAGTGCATAATTAGTGCACCTCTGGAGAAGAGCATAACATGTTGAGTAGACTGTTATGGCCTACAAGTGTGCCCTCCCTCCACAGAAGTGCACTAATCATTGATTAGGCGTGGAGCACAAAATGGGATGGGCACATATGAATGTTGTTGACATTTGTAAGTGCAAATTTGAAATGAAAATTCAAATGAATAGATTCAAATTTGTTTAATTTAGATAAAATTTGGGTAAATTTAAATTTTAAAGATTCAAATCGAATCCAATTTTTGGATATTCGATTAGAATTGAATTGAATCCTGAAAATTGCATTCGTGCACACCCCTAATACAGACACAGCCTTTGTATCTCCTTAGGAAGATACACCAGAGAGGGTGAAGAGGTTCACAAGTGGAAACCTTTTTCATGTGCAAGAAGGGCTTTTGCCAGCAAACACAGCCTCCATTGCTCAGATCTGTATGGCACAATAGTTCTCTAACAGAATTTGCTTTCTGCAGCATGGTAGATAGAGACTTTTTGTTTTCTATATTTTATTCTTGTGAAGATTAAAAGTCTAATCTTGTATATTTAATGAAAGCTATCACTTCCTTCTGCATCCCACATTAAGTATAAAATAAAGTAGTGCTTTGGTTCAGATTTCATGAATCTCACATTTAATTGTAAGCAAATAAAAGTGATTCAAGGATAAACTAAAAACACCAACATTTTCTATGAGTCAAGGAAAGCACTCAGTTTTAAGGTTTAATTAAAGAGCGTTTCATTATATTGTAGTCTGTCCTCTAGGTGACTGTGAACCAAGAACTCTACTTCTGACTATGTCCAGAAAATCAAAATGGCTTCCTCCCAAGGGAACATTTCCTAAAAAAAAACACCCCACATACTCTAGTTTTTCTTGTGATCCAGAGCTAATCTATCTACCTGTTCATAGTACTTGATTTATCCTCAAACATAGGAATTAGAAGCATTATTTTTACAATGGCTGTAGTCACACTTTCATTGTAAGTCATCTTTTGGCATCCCTCTGGTTGCACTGCTCACAACTTCTTCCCCCAGATCTTATTTATAAGTGGACTTTCCCTCCTCCATTTGTACTTTCTGGAGTCCACCTTTTCACAAGATTCAGTCCCTTTCAGCATGGCAAACTGGACTAAAAGGGGCTGAACAGTATCATGGTGGGTGGAACCTGCCCCCCCTTCTAACCAATGCCTATACATGTGGGTGATACACAGAAAATTAGGCCGTACTCCTCCTCTCCCTATTCCAGTCCTGCCAAGTAGTTTGTACTTCACTTGCCGAGCAGTTTGTATTTTGCTCGCCACCATTCCTAGGTTGGTCCCCTCTTCCATCCTGCCCCCCGATTCCCCTTTGTTTCAACTGCATGCTGGCGGACTCGGTCTCTCTCTCTCTCTTTTATTTTAAATATAATTCAGTTTTGCACTGAACTGATAAGGTAATAGATCGTATTTTTTCATTTGCTCTCTAGTGTTTTTAGGAAACCTGGAATGAGTAAAAAATTACCAGAAAAGCACTGTTGGGAGGGGGAGCAAAGGAAAGAGTGAAGCAACAGTATAAATGATACAATTCTAAGGACAATGTATCTTTTATTTTCCTTTAGCAATGTGCAAGGAAAACAATGTTTCCTTTCAGTAAAAGGGGACTACTTGTACTGAAAAGCAGGATTGCTCCAGCAGCTTTAGGGCTGTCATGCCCTTTTCAGCCTCATCAGAAGAGGAGGATATACCTGCAATGTGACCACAGGCTGAGAAGCAGCCACAGCAGGGTATGGCAGGCATGGAAGAGCTAAGGACAGGTCCAGGTGAGCAGACAGACAGCTCTGGTGATGAATCCATCAGCTGTGAGCCTAATCAAAAGCTCTCTCATCACTTGCTTAGGCAGCAGAAGCAGGTGAGACGGAGATCAGAGCTATTAGCCCAACTGCACCGTGGGTGTGGCTCTGACTCCTCTATTTAAGAACAAGCTCACCTTGCCTCAAGTTGCTGCAGACAACGTCTTAGCAGCCTCGTGTTACCTGAGCTTGAAATCCTGGACTCCTTGTGACCTGCTGACCCTTTGGACTGCCTGACCCTTGCTGACTTTCTGGACTCCTAGACCCCGGACCGGAACTGACCTCGAGAATGCCTGGAACCCTTGGGACTGAGTAGCTGTGCAACTGTTTGCCTGTTGCCTGACTGGCCTGTGACATGACAAGGGCAAACAGTGTGTCATTTTTTCTTCAGGAGTGGCTGGGGGTATGGGTTCATGCTGGATGGGGTATGCCTCAGCTGCATCTGTTTGTGGGCACATACCCTTACCCCAGCAGTACCCTGTGTTACCATCGAGTTTGCCATCAGCACCACCCAACTCCAAATTTACCCCATTGCCACTGTTGATTGACAGAATTTTATCCAATAAGAATTCAGATCATATTGATGCAATCAAGAGGGGTGGACAATCAAAGAGTCATGTAAAGGAGACTTGGGATGATAACATAAAAAGTGTGAGCACAGCAGCTCAAACTGAGGACAATCTGAGGTCGTATTATCAGGAATTGGTTGTGAAGAGAATTAGGACATTTTTAGTTCAGCTTCTTAACAGGACGGACTATTTCAGGAAGGAACCACAGCCAGCGGTTCTGAACCTATGACTGGGACAGTGAAATTGCTCATTTTAGGTGTTTTTTCTTTCTAAAGCTTCATACAAACATTGGTTACTTATTCTCCTATAATTGGATATTCTGGAAATAGGTAACCAATATCTGGATACAGCTTAAAAGAGATACAGCCTCACACTCATCTCATTTGAAGGGAAGGTATATTTCTCTGCAAATACAACAGACATTTAGAGTTCTAATGTAAGTTCTTACCACCATTTGAAATTTATTTTAATGTATTGAAACAGATGGTAAAAATATTGCAATATAAAAAGTCCTCAGCTTTGGGTATTTTTGGAGGCTTCAAGTAATTAGTTTTTCTTAAGGATCCCCCCCCCCAATATCTATAAAATGGCAAATTAAAAAAAAGCAAAAAGAGATTTAACTCCAAAAGGTATGGAAACTTTGGGTGAAAAAGCTGCACCTCCAATCCTCCACTTTCATTACCTGTACAACCAAGTTTAGAAAGAATTAACCCGGGTTATACAGCAATCCCCCCCTCCAACTTCTATTATTTTTTACACCACCCTCATTAGAGAGATCATATGAACACAAGAGCATAAGAACGCAAGAGGAGCTCTGCTGGATCATGCCACAGCCCGTCTAGTCTAGTATCTTGGTTGCATTCACATCTAAGTTTTGGTCCAGTTTGGGCCCACTTCCAAAGTCAGAAAATGCATCAGCAAAATATCAAGTTGCTTTCACTACACAAAGGTTTTAAAGTAGATTTGGGGCCCGTTCCCATTACAAGCTAAAACGGTTTTCCGAAACCAAAATAAAAGAACTGGATGCAAACACGAATTTTCCTGATCCCATTACTTTCAACTTTAATCACGTTCGATCCCGATTCTTAAAGCACTTGAAAACTTCATTTGGGAAAGTGTATCTTTTTCTCCCCGCCCATTGCCAGTCACGGTGCCCAACCCCTCTATCTGATTGGGGTTCCTCCTGCTGCAAAATTTTTGACGTGACAAGGGTGGGGAGTTCCTAGAGTGCTATTTGGGGTGGGAAACCCTAAACACGAGTTCTCATCCCACTAAAACTGTACCGTTCCTACAATAAGGAATGTAAACCGTTTAAAATGCAAGAACAGGAGCAAGACCTGTTGAAATGAGTGTTTTATTTACAATGCTTTGGGGCGATTTAACACGCAGAAAGCGTGTAAAGCCAACCTGACCTGGGGACTGTGAGGATCTAAACCATTTCCAAAATGTTTTAAGTTTGTAATGGGAACAGGCTGTTGAAGAGTTTCTCCTGTGGTAAAATCATACATAAGTAAATGTGGATTACAATCATAGTAATCTGTGAGTTTTTTTGCTGAGTGCTTTTTTTCTGGACCAAAAGCAGGTTGCTTATCTTCATCCAATTTGTTTTCATCTTGCAACTGCAAATGCGGGTTTATGGAGTCTTGTGTGGGTGTTCTAGGGGAGGGTGAAAAGGCTTTTTCCTGCTTGTTTTGTTTTGTTTTTGTAACTGTAGCATCAAGCAGTCATATGTTTCTGGTTGGGGGAATTGTGTTGTACTTTTGTACAGAAATGCTCTTAGGGATCTGTGCTGTTCCTTTCCTGCACAGATGCACCAATGAGACACTTATTTTCCATCCCCCCTTAAGTACAGGTGTGGGGTTTTTTTTCCAGAGGATGTTGTTCTCAACAAGAACAAAACAGGAAGATAAACAGGTTGCATGAACCAATCCTTAGCAATTGCAGAGAGAAGTTTGGAATGGGGAGCAGTGGGAACAGAGCAAGACAACCCACATCTGAGTTGCCAATTCTTTTAGTGTATTGGGAGAAGGAGCATACTTGAAGTGCTTTAAGTCTTTTTCAGGTGTTTTTCCCTGAAGTGAAATTCAGACGTCCTTGCAAGGAATTAAGTTTTGAAGCTCAAGATAAGGATTCAGTGCAGTGAGACTCTAAATAAGCCAACCAAGCAAATAAAATTGTAAATACACAAATTGCTGTTCCTGCTCTGGGAGAGGGGAGCAATGAATGTTCAGTGTTTCTGCCTGGGGCCCTTCAGGAAAGTCCAAGAAGTACCCATGGAAGCCAGACATTTTTCTGTGCTCCCAGAGAAAGACTGCACCAGACCAGATCCACAAGAACATAAGAGGAGCCCTGCTGGATCTGGCCATGGATGATTTTGTCTCATGTAGTGGCCCACCAATTGCTTCTGGCCATTTGCAAGCAGAGGATGAAGGTAAAACTCTGACCTGCCCTCAACAACTTGCTAGTAGCCATTTGAGGCCTGCCCCTTCATACCTGGAGGCAGACCTAGGCATCCAGTCTTGTAGCAATTGATATAGTTGCTAGGTCTGGATGGCATGATCTGCTATACTGCTGTGAAGTGTTCTCAGAGCTCTCCATGACACTTTACCTTTATAGCTCTCTATGGTGCCGTAAGGGTACAGGAAGTGCTCTAAGGCATAAGATTGTGCTGATCCTGTGCCTTTGGGGAACTGCTCACACAGTGTGGTTTGCCAAAATCTTGTTTATCTTGTTTTATGGTAGTTGCTTTTATAATGAGAGATAACCTAGCCTTGACTTACAAGCAAATATGGAGGATTTTCTGAGATCAAGCCAAATTGGTCTTAGAAACTCTGGATTTTAATTTATCAAGCTTCATGTATTCTAACTAATTTTTAACAGTTCATTATCTTTCAGTAGTTAAGACTATGAGTTTCTAAAGCCTATAGTCTTTCTCTTGATATTTTTTGGAAAAAGATACTCATTCTAGAGCTCACTACAGCTTTTGCAACCCAACCTTCCATCCATCATTCTATATACCAAATGCCTCCAAGTTAACCAGTTTGGTTGTTTCACTCCACCAACAGCTATTTTTTTTTCTTTTGAAAAACAAAGTTTTACTTTGACAGAGAAGTGTTTTATGAGAGAACATTGAAAGTGTTTTGTATTTTGTTCTGGGCACTGTAAACAAAGGGTGGCCAAAATTGCTGGTTATTATTATTATTTACTTTCTGTTTTTCAGCCCTAACTTTCCGCAATATTTTCTGATTTTTCTTTTTCAAAATCCATAACTTATTCTCTCATATTCACTCCTATCCCAAATTTACGAATATCTAAAACTGTGGGGACCTTTCCCACAATAAGCAAATGTAAATAGAACTGCTGATTGTGGGTGTGCAAAGGCATCATAAAGGCATCAGGTTTGAACAACCATTATGCTTTTGCCCTTATTTTGAATTTGACTTTTACTTCCCTCGGCATTCTCAAGCAGAAAATAAAGGCAAAACCTTCACCTACTTTCAGTTACTTGAAACTGGTCTTTAGAGGCATTCTGACTGTCTCTCCAAACTGGAGTCAGCACTGAAGCTATTGATAAACCTTACACTGCCTCTTACTGTCTGGAGGAAGCCCTTATTTTGGCAAACATATTTCCCTAGTAAAAGGCATTTTTCACGTTATTTGTTATTAATTTACCTTTTTTATACAGGCACTCAATTATGTACTTTTCTGTTGATCAACTGCAAAATTCAAAGAAATGCACATTTTGAAAGATAACAGCATTTCGTGCTGCCAATCCAGAAAATACAAATTATGGGTTTTCACATTAAAATCAAATTTAAAGCTTTTGGACTGCTTTTAAATATTGAAACTTGCCTAAGACAAGGGAGCAAACTGTAAAACAGTTTGGTTATAGCATTTTTAAATAAAGGTAGGAAGTGCTTAATTTGGGTGCTTCTGCACAGGGGCTTTAACACCCATTAGTCACACATTCCAATGTGCGCTTCCGCACACGGGTCGCTGTTTAGGACACTTCCGATGAGGGGTATCTGCACAGCGAGTCCATCTTTAATGCGGATTCCGGTGGCAAAACCAGTTTGCCGACAGAGCGTCCGCATTAGCGGGGCCAAAGTAGCACACATCCGGTGGGTGCGTCCACACCTAACCGGAATTAATGTGTGACTAATGGGTGTTACTCACACACCACATTTCAAGTGGTTTTGCACCGTGAAAATGCATCCACTTAGGATGCGTCTGCACAGCGCAAGAGTAACAGCCCATGGCCCACCCCTGGCTCACCATGATTGGCTCCCAGGAGCCAAGCATGGCAAGCCGGGGGCTCCTACCTATCGGGTCGCCCTGGCCCACCCTAGCAGCCCCAGCCGCTCGGGAGCCACTCAGGACGCAGGCGCATGGCATCCTGGGTGAAGACCCTCAGAAGGACGCCGACCCTGAAGAGGTAAGGAGGGGTTTCACCGCACTCCCACCAGGGTGAGCTAGGGGGGGCTTTAGGCAAGCTCGCCCTGGCTCCATAAGCGGTGATCCACCGCTTATGGGGCCAGGGAGAGCCGCGGCGGCGAGGTCCCCCAGCTCACCAGGCTTGGCTCCAGGGAGCCAACTGCAGTGGGCTGGGGGAGGGCCCTCCGTCCCAGATCAGAGCCGGGTGCCGTGCCTCCGCACAGCACCCACCTCCGATCCAGATTTACCCCACGTGCGGCGTCAGGGGTCCGGGGTAGATCCGCATCTCTTAGATGCGGATCTACCCCATTAATCCGGATCTATGAGTGATCCCGAGTTATTAAAACCGGTTCCGCTGGGAACCGGTTTTAATAAATCTGGGTGCCAGAGATCCGGATTTATTAGCCCCTGTGTGGAAGTAGCCTTTCTAAGGAACTTATCTATATGGAAGATACACAGTTGTCTCGTTTGCCTTGCTCCTTATTTTCAGATTCAGCTGCCAATGTTTGTTTTCACCTTTCTCCCTTTGAAACATGTTTTTGTTATTTTTTTATTCCCATCAAACTGACAGTCTGGTGAATGTTTACTGATACCCAAGAGCTAAGGAATACAATTTCATGAGAGGTCTCCCCAGACTTTGGAAAAAGCACAAATGTGAAGCAAAAGCTGTGCTGCTGAAGAGATAGCAGAATCACTACAGAATCCGCATCAGCAGTATGTTGAGACTCAGGCTACATCCAGACAGGGTGAAAAATCCAAGGGTGATGTGCAGCAGCATTTAATTTGACACAGATGTGAAGCGATTCTCTGCTGGAGCTGTGCAAACTCCCTTGCTGCAGGGTATTGTGTTACGTAGCCTTTTTTCGTTTGTTTGGGTGAATGGAATGAGAACTAACAAGAACTCCCTTTCTTGTATAGACCTATCAGCATTCATTTCACACTGAGCATGCTGGGAGTGGCTGAAATCCTGCTCTTGTGATGTCATGAAAATGCAAAAATGTGGACTATCAGCTATGGTTCTAGGCAAGCTCTTTTCCATCTGAAACTATACTTCAGATTACCAGTAAAACATGGGTTTTTAAAGCAATGCCTGGGGGCACCTTGAAATATTTTCAGGTGAATACTTTCCCTATTCCCCATAAAGGTGAGAGGTTTTAGAACTTTCATCAAATGCTCCATAAATGGAAAACACTGGAGCAAAAAGGAATGAGGTAGAGCGATAAATGTTCTTGTGTTTTTCCATTTACTGCTTGTTGTAACCTCCAACCAGGGAATGACTTTACTGGGACATTCTTTGTCTTTCAAACACAATGTATGATAGCACATCAGAAGTTGTCTCACTACTCTTCAACAACAAGAATGCCTAAATAAATTGCAGCTGATTTTATGCAACAGTGCCCTCTTTTCTTCCATTCTTTCACCTTTCTTACAGAAACAAGCTTCCTTGAAATCTGTTCTGGAACATTATATCCTCTAAATAAATAACCCTCTTCCTGAGCAAGCAACATCTGATAACTGCACAACATGTAGTCCCCAGCTACTATTGGTGGTCCATATGGTGCCTTCCAGCTGTTGGAACTCTGAGGCCACATCTCTATGCAAGCCATTTGGCACCGATCTGGTGCAGATTGGGCTCGCATGGGACCGGGTGTGGGACTGAGATTGAATCTTGGGTGTCCCCATGCCATTCTCAGTAATGTGGGCTGGGGGCGGATTCAGCCATCCCCATGCAAACCGCGCCAGGATCGTCATTTTACTCCCTTTCCCAGGCGAGCTGCTTGCCTTCCTTGAAAGGGGAGTAAAGCTTACTCCCTTTCCCAGGAAAAGGGAGTAAGAGGGTGCAGAGGATTGAGATTTCTCCCTCTTCCAGGGGGGCAGCCTTATGTCTCCCTGGAAAAGGGAGAACACTCAAGCCTCTGTCCCCCCTGTTCATGATCTTGGCTGACAGGAAAGAAGCCTCTTTCCTGTCAGCTGAAATGGGAACAGGGGGTGCAGAGGCTTGAGATTTCTACCATTTCTGGGGGGGGGGGCAAAACTCTCAAGTCTCTACACCCCCTGTTCATGTTCTCAGCTGACAGGAAAAAGGCTTGGTTTTAAAACTCAAGCCTCTTTTCTGTCAGCTGATATCTTGAAGTCTGGGACCGTATCCATGTGCAGGCTGGGCTCGAACCAAATAGCCCAAACTATGCTCAGACTTTTGTTTTTCCAGGTACCAATGTTGGTCCTGGTTTGGCATGGTTTGGGGCAATTTGGTCTGTGGAAATTGGGCCAAATCTAAAGCGAATGGGGATGGCCCTTGCTGAACCTGATTTCAGTGAGGAACCAAACATGCATGGGGACACGACCTGAATGATCATTCAGCCAGATTTGGGAGGCAAAGTCCTTCTGGAAATGTTCCACATCCTCTTTTTCTGCAGAGTGGTTTATATGTCCAGAAAGGTTCAGTGGGGAAGGCTTGCTGAAGTTGTCTTTGGTCTTGACTGACCAACTATGGGTGTTTTTCCACTGTCACTAAAAGTACCCATTAATGGCTACTTCATGGGTACTTCTAGTGACAGTGGAAAAACACCCTATGTTTCACATGGCTCTAGACAGAGAAGAGCTTGCTATAAAGCTTATCCACTTCATGAGGTTCACTACGCTGATTGTGTGCAGCAGTCTTCCTGGCTAGAGCCCTGAGTAAATGCTTCCATGGCTGCTGGTCCTAGAATTTAAAAAGACACTTTCCTGAGTTGCACAACTCATTCTGCCCTTAAGAAGGTGACACAAAATTTATTTAATATATAGGACCAATACAGATTCAGTCTTTTTCAGGAGGCTTGAATGAAGCTTCCAGATACACTATCACAAAAGTAGCACTTCACCATGGAATCTCTTCTTCTTTAAGAGACCTGAACCAGGCCAACATGTGCTCAATGCTGAAGTTGCATCCACTCCCAAACAACATGGTGTAGTCTCAATTATTAATTGTATCAGGTACCTCATAGACCTCCAACGTATATCCAAGTTCTCCCATTAGTTCAGTATGCTACAAATAGAGGTCTTTTTAGCATTTCTATTGCAGTTAGGACCAGGTAAGGTAGACATTCCTAGGTTCTAGGAAGCATGTAAGTACATCACATGAAATACATTGTACAGTCATGGTCCAGGCTTCCAATGCCCACCCGTGCAGCCCCACATGACCTGACCTCACTGGCTCGTCTGTTTCCTACCCTCAACCAGCCAGGAATTATACATCAAACACTCATGGTTTCCAGGATGGACAGTGGCATCTGCATTCCTTAGAAGATAAGCAAAAGACAGTGCCCGGAACTTTGATGTGTCCCGGCACATCAGTTATGAAATATTTCAGTATTGAACAGGATGTGTGATATTGGATATACTGACAACAAGATTTAGTTATAAATAATAGGTTTCACAGAGACCCCGTCGTCCTCTCCTTGCTGTTCTTGCAGCACCTCTCTGGTTCATCAATAGACCCCTCATCCTTTCCATTACTTGTGGACACAAGGAAATCTGTGCTTGAAGGGCATTTCCTTCATGTTTCCCTAATTTTTTTTTTGGGGGGGAGTGGATCTGTCCCCCTCCATCATTGCTTTGCAGTTAAGTGTGTGAGAGAAACAGAGAAAGCAGATCACAGATCTCTTTAACAAAACTTAGGGTTGTAAGGGTTAAAGGGTTAACACAGAGGCAGCAGTTATGCCAACAATTCCACCCTCATTGGACACTGACAAAGGGATACTGCTAACAAAATGTTGCTGAATTCCAAGGGAAATAGGTAGTGAAGATTATGTGATGGAAATGGGTAGGAATGGGGCCATTTATTAAGTGGAACCAAGGCTGCGGTTACATCTTACCATTTCAATCCACAACAGGAACGCAGCCGTATCCAAGCTATTTTTGGCCTAGAACAGCTTGATTACATCTTCTTACTGCTGCAGCTGGTAATCCTCAGCTGGAGAGGGCGTGGGGAAATGCTTTGCTTGAAAGGGAGGTGTTCTGGGAGGGTAAAGGGGGGAAGAAGTGACAGGTGGGGTGGGAGGAGGGAGATTGGGGAGGGGGCAGCAGCAAAGGGGTGGGGAGAGAAAGTCAGGGCAAGAGGGAGGGGGAGGGTGGAGGGAGTTTGGGGTGGGTGGAGGCATATCATTGCAGTGGCGGCAGCAAAGGGAAAGGAAATCAAGGCAAGAGCAGGGTGGGGAGGGAGATTGCCATGAAAGGGCAGAGGAAGGACTGTCATGGTGTGGGGGGGAGGGGCACGACTCAGAGTAAAGGCTTGCATAGGTATCATTTTCTGGGCAGAAGGGGAGCCGGAACAGTGGCCTCCTGGAAGTGGATAAAAACTTTAATGCTGTGTTGACCCAAATGAAGGAAGACCCAACGGAGTGAGTGTCATGTCTCTTCCATCAGTCAGAGCAGTCCATAAGCCTACCTCTTAAACAAAAAAGTCAGTTTATTCAGAAACTGGCACATTCATATTCCACTGGATACACAGACATTTAACAGGCCCTTTTCCAAAGCCACTCCTGCTCTACAGAAACTACATACAGATATATCCTGATGCAAAACAGGTGTTATCAATGAGCGTGTGTGACTTAAACAAACATACAACAAACTTGTACTTTAAACAAACTTTAAAGATGTGACCAAACGGACTGGAATTTGGATTGAAGAACGATTAAAGTAAAGATGTAACCGCAGCCCAAGTCTTTAAAACTACCTAAGCCATCCTGTAAGTATCTCTGCTCTTAAGTAACAGTTCAAAAGAAATGATGTGTTGTGGGGTTCTGAGGGGCAAAATCCATGTTCTGGCAGTCAGTCAGTAGAGAGATGCCATAGCCTTTATCTCAGTATCCACTCTGGAAGCTTGAAGCCCTACTTCATTAAGAACAGAAGCAGCAGGGGGTGGAGTGGGTGAGTGCAAGCAGAATCTCCTTCTTCTACCAAGTACTGAAGCCCATGTGGTGCCAACAAATCTTATTTTGATCAAACATGAAATGCAAGGTTTCCTTGTAGTGTATGGACGCCAAATGTAGTCCACAAATACATGCTTGGTGGGGTAAGAGCTTCTACCTGTAGCCATTTGTATTGGTCCTTACTGATGTCACTCTAGGAAAGCTCCTCTGGCAGACCACTGAAAACTGAAGTTCATAGTAAGGAGATTTCTTCTTTTTCTCTGCACTGTGATTCATGACTCATCAACCTTGGCATCAGTCATATGCTTTCTCCTTTCTAAAAATTGGTCAAGGGTGTTGGAGAAGGGTAGGATATATTTCTAAAATATTCTCAGCTTGAAGGAGGAGGAGATTTCAGGCATTTGAATTTAGACAGGGGAAATCTTCTGTATCTTTTTTTCCAGGTGAAACACAGGATGCATTTGGAAAATGAGGTTTCTCCAATTGTTCTGTTGGTAGCAGCAACCTCATTAATGAACAGAAAGCTACAGTTTCAAAGGAGGTAGAAAAGACCCTGGCAATTGTAGGAAGGAACTGGGTTAAGACAAAGGCTGGAATTCTCCAAGTTTATCTACCTCAGACTTGGTAGGTTTTTGCCTATTCAAATATTATAGTCACGCTACACAACATTTTAAAAAATATTTCATATTTTCTCATTATAGGGGGATTGAAAAATAATAATATCTTATTGTATGCAAACTTGACTGTTTACTGGAGGATACATAGCTGAATGCATGAGGCTGAAGTACAAAAATACCCATTTCTTTTTGATCGTGGTACTGCATTATTTATAGGGATAAGAAATGTCATGGAGATATCTATGAACATAGTAGAGAACTAGAACGAAAGCAAAACATACATTTATGGAAATGAGCTCTTTTTTCTTTCAACAACATAGCTTTTCCTTCTGAAAAGTAATTTTTTTCCTGTTATTTTCATGTGCTGTGTAGCTTGAAATAATAGTCCTTGTATCATAGAATTCATCTATTGAATCCTGACATGTAGCTGTGTCATTTGTTCCTCGTAGAAGACTAAACCCATCAAGCAGATTGTGCTCGTCAAAAAATTCTGATTTTTAAAAATAAAACCTTGCAACTGAGCAAAGCAAAAATGTTTTCTTAATACCTGAAGATATGATATTCCAGCATTTATTCAGAAGTTAGGGCTGACCCCCCCCCCCGTATTTTGTAACTCACCCCTTGTAAAGGGCTCCCCTGCCCACTTGTGGCTTCTATACCACACTGTCATTGCTCTATGTGATTTGTGAAATAAAAAAATAGAGCCACGTGCATTGTGGGGATTTTGGAGAGCCTACACAATGAAGATGATTTATCTAGCAAAGAGCTACAAAAATCTTCAAATAAAATCATTCATCATGCTTACAGCAAGTGGCTGGCAGAGTATCAGGACTTGGTCAGGGACCATAAATTATTACTTTTGAGCTCTGTGTGCCCTAGCTGGGATTAGCCTGTTACTGTATCTTTTTCAGATTTGTAGTCATTGCCTGTGAAAAGTGTATTTCACAAAAGGGATCGGTAAACTTTGGATTTTGGGGCCACTTACTCACAAAATTTAGCACACAATGCAAAGCCATAAAATTCTGAGCCTGCCCTTCAGGTACGCCCACTTCCTATGTCATCTCATCTCATGTCATCGTAGACCTTGCAAAAGAGATTTGCAGGCAGTTGTGTGCTCTGTGTATGTGTGGTGTGTGAGGTAACTGAATCACTGCTACCAGTGCAGCCTGGCCAAGCAGATTCTTCCCCTCTAGATGTCAGCGGTTCTGTTGCTCATATCACTCCCTCAGATGTGGTCAGGGTTACCCCTGGAATTAGTATTTCAGTGAGCCAGCATGGTCTTGTAGTTAGAGTCACCAGACTCATATCTCATAGTCAGCTGGGTGACCTTGGGATAGTCACAGCTCTCTTTCTGAGCACTTACAGCCCCACCTACCTCACTGGGTGATTGTTGTGGGGAGAATAGAAAGCTTTGCCAGACGCTTTGAGTCCCCTTAAATGGGGGAGAAAAGCAGGGCATAAAAGCCCACTCTTCTTCTTTGGAAGTTAGGGTGTTTCTCCCACCACCACTGTATCATGCACAGTCATGTTTTCATAAGTGCCTGATTACTTACCGACAGCATGCAATTGGACAGCACAGATTTGCATTTGGGTAGAGGGATTTGGTCCTCGTTGCAGACACAACCTGAGGTGGGAGGCTGGGAGCAAAAGGAGTGGTGGGTACATGTTGCACTATTTGTGGCTGCTCCCAGAACCTTGGAGCTGCTGAGGCTCAAAGAGATGGTTAGGAAGGAGCTCCAAAACCTGGCCATTTTCTGCCCACTGGTATGAGTTCTGGCAGGGCCCCCAGTCCTTATTAGGGATGTGCACGAATATTCGTAACTTTCAAAATTCATATGAATTCAGCCGAATTTGGACAGTTGAATTCAAATTGAATGTTGGCACATTCAACGATTGACATTTGAATTCAAACTGAATGTTTTAAGGCATTTGTATGAAGCTTCACTATGAATTCATATGGGATTCGTATGGGGTTCATATGGAGTTCATATAAGGTTTGTATTGAACATTCGTATTGAATTTGAAACCTACTACATTCAAAGGGGATCTATTCAAATGGATATGAATTTTCTTCCATTCAACTTGATACTAACCAATTTTTTTTTAATACAAATTATGCACTTCTCTAGTCCTTATTTTCTCCGCAACTCTGTTTATCCAGAAGGGGAGGAAATGCATGGTGCCACCCAAAGCAGAGTGAAAGTCATTTAAAATGCACCAGTATAAGGTTGCTTCAGTCAGTGACTGTGGTGACATGGGGACCAGAACAGTCTAGGTGCCTGGGGCCCATGTATCCAACATGTTCTATTGCTGCAGTCCTTCTCACTTGCAAGCTGCATGAAGTCACCTGGAAGTACATTAAGGGTGCTTCCGAACTTACCATTTTAAATCCGGATCTATTACACCCGGATTTACTAAAACCGGTTTAGAATAGATGCGGATCTACTAAATCCGGGTTAGAATAGATCTGGATCTACTAACTCTGGTTTAAGGTAGATCCGGATTTACTAAATCCGGTTTAAGGTAGATACGGATCTAGCATATGCGTGGGAAGGATGGATTGCGAGGAACAGATCCAGCCTTTGCTGTGCGGACGCAGTAGCACAGATTTCAAGATGGCTGCCCCAGAAGCCACCTGATTGGAGCCTTCAGCTGTCAGTCACTGCTCCTTTCCTGCCGTGCGCAGACCAATCAGTGGCGTGTCTAAGATCCAGTGCCTGCCTGGTGCCGAAGCCGACTTTTTGTGCATGGAATTGCTACATTCAGACTTGTTGTCCCTCTGCCGCCATAGCTGATGCAAAGCCCATGTGAGAGGGACTTCGTGGCTGGACTGTGCTTCTCCTGCCTCACTCAACATGGCAGCTTCCTGCCACCACCTCTCTCAACATGGCGACTTCCTGTCCCGCCCCTTGTGTTCTCTCTCCTTCAATATGGTGTTCCATTAAACCCTATTAAGCACACATTAGAGATGGATATGTGCGGACACACCTCACTGGAAGTGTGCTAAATAGGTCTGCCTGTGCGGACACGGGTTTCCCAATGTGTGCTTAATGGGTGTTACTGTGCAGATGTGCCTCGTCGGAAGTGTGCTAAATAGGTACGTGTGTGCAGATGCAGGTTTCCCAATGTGTGCTTAATGGGTGTTAAAAGGCCTATGCAGAAGCACCCTCAGTCCCTGCATGGATAGTGCCAAAGTCCCTTATTTCCCTCAGAAAATCTGGGTAGAAGCAGAATTGCCTGTAGAAAATTACTTGCTTCCTTGGGAGCAGGTAACTTCAGGTGACTGATAGCTCGTTTAAGCCAGAGAGAGACAGCTGGGAAAGGTGGTGAAGCAATGTTTCAGATTAAGAACCAAAGTGTCCCAACACATTTTAAACTAGTTAAAACAAAACAAAACAATTTTCTTAAAGCCAGATTTGAAGGCCCACAAATAACAGAATCAATGAAGACAAGCTGTCATAATCTGAGTAACTTTGCTGTTATTTTATGACAAAAATTGAATGAATGTTTGTGGATAACAAATTCAAATTGTGAGGCTGTAGTTTGGACATTTGACTTGCAAAGCAGAAATATTGCACACTTGTTAACATAGGAGGGCCAGAAAAAGCATTGCTGGCTATTACCTGTCATTCCAAATACAGGTGATTTCAGATGAATGACAGGAAGAAAGAGGCAGCAACCAAGGAAACTGAAGCTCTGTGCAGGTAGAATTGTTACCTGCAACTTCCCTAGGCAGTCTTCAGATGGGAAGAGGTATTGTGGGATCTAAAGAAGATCCCACATTTACCACTTTTTGGCACCTGGCAGACATGGATAGCCCATGGGCTTACTCTCACATCTGCTGGCAGCTTTCAAAATTAAAATGATTAATATAACTGGCATGCCAGTCAAGTTCCCACCCTTTTTGTTATCCTTTGCACTCTTTCCTGGATTCCACACATACAAATTGATTTTATTTTGAATGCAGTTGGCAGGCGTCAAGGTAAGGGGGGTGATTAAAGGAAGTCTGGCATTTTCTGTATAAAGAAATATCAGATTTTTAAATCTCCTAACCCGGAACCTTCTCGTGAATGCAGCAGTTGTGTCTGGTACCCCTAGTATAGTCCAGGGGGAACCACAGGTCTTGACACATTTTTGTGAGGTGCACATCTGGGTATTAGGCTGGTGCTGAATATCCAGAAGTGTGTGTTGCCACCACCATGCATGCTGACCAGCTCTTTTGGCCAGCATGCAAGTGTACTGCATGGAACACCATGACAGCTCCATCAAGGAAGCAAGTAAGCTTGCTACTGCTGGAAAACCTGTGACCAGCACTGGGTTTTCCAGCAATGTTTGTGTGTGTGTGTGTTTTGGGGGGGAGGAAGTGAGACTACACTAGGTTGCCACAGATAATGTGTAGCAACTCCACTGTAATGGTGCCATAATGGCACTATATCCCCCCATCTGTACATGAAATAACATTAATAAAAAAGTATAAAACCTGCCAGTGGCATACAATTTAAGGTAAGATAAAATAATTTACACTAAAACAAGGAACAAAACAATAAGCAAATCTAATAAACAGATAAAATATTAAATATTAAAATATGACACAGATCACACCATATCTGGAAACGCTTTCCTGAACAAAAAAAGTAGCCTTTGTCTGTCTCACATTCACTTGATTCCTCTTGCTGGTAGGCAGATAACAGGGCCTGAGAACACAGTCTGTTTTGAGAACCAGAACTAGGTTATAAATGATTGGATTAGTGTGGGAAACGGGATTGTATTGGAATCCTTCATAAGTCTGGTGCTTGCCTATAATTACTGTATTATAACAATGAAGCTTGAGAACATGCTGAAGTTGTGTTCTACATTTATTATTTATTTATTATTTACATTTCTATCCCACCCCATACCCATTGTTTGTGACTCTGGGCCTAGGGTGATGATTCTGATGTCACCAAAAGCAAGGATTTAATACATTTCCATTCCAGATCTTGGATTCATGTTTTTGTGTGATAGCAGAGCTATTAAGTCTTGGATCGATGACTTTTATACTTTAATCCGTAAGCACAATATGATCTGTGATTTATCAGTACAGTAGTAGTCATCTGTGAAAACTAAGAGCTTCACTATAGATCGGTAGCTAAGAATTTGTTTATGCATCAAGGCATCATGAAGAATGAATTCTTTGATTTTTTCTTTATTGTTCAGGCAATGTGCATGAACATTACGACATAAGATCATAAGAAATACCCTACTGGATCAGGCCAGTGGCCCATCTAGTATTAGAGGTATTATATACTTTGAAGCTATTACTCCTTTTGTTCTGCCTCCCAACTGGCAGTGTTTGGGGTGCCATGCCAATCAGCCTCCTGCTCTGACCGTGTTGCTCTTGAATACCAGATCAGCCTGGAATAAAACATCTGTCATACAAGACTTGATTCTGGAAGAGGGAGCTTATCTGGCATGTATAACCGTGAACTGGATGGGCCATGTCTCACCCAGCTGTGTCCTCCAGGATACTCTGTGCAGCATTGCTCTAGACTAGGAGGGAGAGGAGGGGGTGTCACTGTAGTCCATTGGATTTCCATTGCCCTCACCAGGATTTGATCTGGATTTGATGCCTGAAGACCCCATTGTAGACCCGTTTAATGGGGTCTATGGGAAATCCAGATTATAGGTCCTGAAGGACCCATTCAATCCAGATTTCCCTAGAACTGGGGGAAACAAATGTGGCTTTAATGGGTCTGCAGTGGAAATGGAGTCTTCCTGCTCTTAGCCTAATGTGTCCTTAATGGGTCCCTAATAGGTACTTAATGGGTACTTAGTGCTAGTGGGAAAAAAACCCAAGAGCAAGTGTTAGTCAACATTGGTTAATCATGCTCCTTTCCCATCCAGCAAGCAAGAAGGGAAGTACACAATTGCCCCAGGCTTCCTCACTCAGTGGAAACAAAGAATTTCAATACTTGATAGTAAAAGAAGGTTTCCAAAGGAAATGCTGCATGAGTATTTGTTGTTATTGGCTTAGATGTTGAAGAAAAGGGCATGTTCTTCAGCAATAAGCCAATTAGATCATATTTCAATAGAACAAGTTACATAGAAGATTCTGGAACAATAGGAGCAAGTAGAGAATCATCCTGGAAGAGGAAAAATAACAGAAAAACCATATCTTTCCACTTTAAAAGGTATACAGAGCTAAAACTGGGAAGAGTTTTGAAGTATATATTGATTTAAAAGCAATCAATAATCTCTTCAGAGAAAAAGAAGCATCTATTTATCTAAATTCAGACTCTAAAGCGTCTTTTTTATTTGAAAATGGAAGAAAGATTCAAGCTCAAGGAAACTGCTAATTTTGTTTGCAAACCTGAAGGGTAAGAAATAATTGATCTGATTATCATAGACACTCCACAAGCACTTGATCTAGATACAAATTTAAAGTATGTTACATACACTACAGAAAGAGGAACTGAAGTGAAATTTACAGGGGAAGATTGTTGAATCTTAGAGAGTGATAATTGATCCTTAAAAGGACACTGAAAAGCGATGGTTTGTATAAAATATTGTGCTTGAATGAAAAAGAAAAAGCTGATGAAGAATGTCAAGGCAAGAACTATTCATTTCTGTTGCATAGAAGGCTAGCTCACAGGAATTTTGATATTACAATTGCATCTAAGAGGGATGTTACAAAAGGAAATTTAGAAAGCCTTGTGCAATGGAATAAAAATGTCCACACTGTGTGAATCCTTAGGGAATCAGGCAGAGAGTTCACCAACGTGAAGAGTCACTGGCTGTTTCCGCACAGGCACTAAGAACACATTTAAAGACACATAGAAGACACGTTAGACACACATAAAAACTTACCTTGTGCATTGGAGGCCAGATCTGGGAGTCTTCACGGAGGCCACTTCTGTACTCCGGCGTGCAAGACCCGTTCTTAATCGGGTCTTGCCGCCGAAGAATCTGGCCTCCAGGAAGACATCAAAAATTAGGTCTTCCATCCAGCCCCTTGCCTCGATCCGCTTGGAAGCAGGACACTTCCGCACACAGAGGGGCAAAGGGGTGTATTTGCTGGTGGCCGCCATCTTGGGAAGGGTGGAAGCAGGCTTATCCTCCTTCTGCCAATCCCCTGCTCGCCATGTGCCACCTGAAATGCGTGGTGACTGGCAGCTGCATGGTCCAGGGGTGGCGTTGGTGACGTGGGAGGCTGGATGCCCTTTGGAATGGGTGATGCTGCCTCTGCACAACACCCAGGGGATCTGTCCATCCGATCCGGGTTCCCTGCGCATGTGCAGACGTGCGGGAGGCCTCTGAGGATCCATCCCTATTTCGGACGGATCCTCGGAAGGCCGGATCACTGGGAAATGGATTTTCTTACATCCATTTCTCAGTGGCAAATGCAGAAACACCCATTGTATTCTCTAGAATTGATGAACAGTGGAATCTCTGGACCAGTGATATTTGTGAATCTGTGAAATTCCAAAAAGAAAAATGGTTTTCTTAATCTTTATAGATGATGAGTTCAGCTCTACTTCATTGAGAGAAGTCAAGTTCTGGTAACATTAATATGTCGTATAGGCAACTAAGTTATTTCAAAGAAATCCTCAGATTCCTTGCCCATATCATGGAGATGCCAGGGACTTTGCAAGATATCTGAAAAAAATAATAATGAACATCGGGCCATTAAGCTGTATACCCTCGGATTAGTATTGTGTGGCAGAGAAGAAAAGTGTTCTCTTATGGAGGTGACAAGATGTATTCTCCTTGATGTAGAACTGCCACAGAGTAATTAGGGGTGTCACATACATGAAAAATAGGTTAATAACTAAGGCTACTGAGGCAATGCTTTATGAATTATGATGTGGGATTAAAACTTGTGTCCTAAACACATCTCCACATAGCATATTCTTCAGATAGGATGATTTACTAATTGCACATTGTTATTGCATATTTTCCTGCTGAAAGCCTGAGGCCACGGGTCAATCCTACAGTGTGCTGGGCTTTTCTCCCTGTTCCAGGAATCATTCTCCGCTTGTGTTTTACAGCAAGGAAGCAAGGTGTTCAGGTAATCTGTGCTTTTGCATGGTTTGGGTGAGTTTTGATTGCTTTTGAGTAGACTGGGTGGAGTGGAGTAGGTCATTGCTATGTGCCATGTGTGATCGCTGTCTGTTGTATGTGCGTACTGTGGTTGGTGGCTGAATTATTGGGTTCCTGAGTGAGTTCAGCATGCATTTTGGTGTGTCTGTGTGTGTGGGTATGTTGATATGCCCTATTGTGCACATATTGCTGATGTATGTACAGTTTGTTTTGTGCACAACTTTTTTTCTGCATGCTTTTTGAAATAAATAGTTCATCCTTTTCAGAAGTCATCAAAGTAGAGGCATTCTTACCTTTCATACTGAGTTTTGCCACTGAATGCCTATCTGGGGTGTATGGTAGTGGTATCTTTCATGACTTCTGTAGTTTCAGTGTTTCAGTGCAGGCTCCTGTCTTCTTCACTGGCTTGCATTGGAAGCCCAATTTCCCATTTGAGTCTACGTGATTTTCAGCCAAGCTAGTCATCCCAATGTAAGCCAATGAAGGCTTTTGCTTGGTTCCTGAAATCGCAGGTTTCCATTGAAGTCTGTTGTTTACATCTTGTGCTTTTACATTAAGTGGTGCTTTCCCACAATGGAACCATTCAACCTTCGTGTCATAGGAGGTTGCACTGTATAACAGCATTTAAATCTGGGGCAGACACTAATATTCTCAAATAGGGATATGCACAAATATTTGTAACATTCGTTATTTGTACAAATTCATATGAATTCAGACATTCATACACAAATCAAATGTTATGACATTTGCACATTAACATTTGTACAAATATGAATATTTCAGACATTCGTATGAATAGTTTGGAAATTTGTACAAATAGTTTGGGCATTTGTTAAACTGGGGAGGTAGGAAAGCGGCTGTGCCACACATTTGCAACAGATCCAGATTGCATTCAACATTTCATCATGAACTGAGAGTGGATTAAAAGTGGATTCAGGGAGAGAAAGGAACAAAGAAGCTGAACCCTAGAGGTGAGGCACTTAACCATATGCAACAAAGGCTGCATTCACTTACAGTAAAAATAAGAGGCTCCAATATGACTTAGATCCACACACTAGTACATCTAATCCACACCAAAATTAAGAAAATGCCATTCCAAAGTGCATTATTTGGCCTTTAGTATGGATTAGTTAGAGATGGAGTGGGAACATTAGTGTCCACATGCTATAACCCCCAAGCTGTTTCTCAACTGCTAATCCATATGTATGTGGTTGCAGCCTAAGTGCAGTAAACAGAAAGAAAAATTTAAAAAAGCTGCTGAAAGTCACTTTAGAGGTTATTGCATGTCCTAGCTGGTGTCCCCATCTCACCTCTCATCTACATTAAAGACCAGAAAGTGCAGAACAGATTGAGTTTACACAGGAATAAAACAAGGATCCTCCCCAAACTATCTTCATGAAATGAATCCTCGAGATCAAACGTAGTGCGGTAGGGAATATCCAGTACTGCAAGACCAAAATAGTTGTCAACAGATTCTCCATAGGGGTGTTACATATTATAGCGATAATTTTACTCCAGTTCTGAAACGCAAGCTGGGTTACCAGGTGAAACAACTTCTGAGAAGGTGCACTAGAGAGGTGTCAGCGATTGCCACTGAAAAATATGCCTCCTGCACCTGAAGTTCAATAGACCTGTGCATCAGGATGTCTGATCAAACATGACATGGCCTTGCCAAGATAGGTATAAGAAATGGCAGTGACTTTCCTTGCGGGTTTTTTTTTTTTTTGCAGCTCCTTGGTACCGAGAACAACCTGAGGAGAATCTGGGGTTGCTAAATACTTAACAGCCCCCCCCCCCCAGGTCTGAATGCCTATTCACACGAGCCTTATGTGTTGTTTGTTGTCATAATCTTTTTCAGTTAAACGAATGAAATTTGGCTTAAGTTCAGACAACTCAACCTCCTCTATACTGAATCACTGGTATAGTTCAGATGTTTATTACCTTAATTATATTTACTCCATTAACCTTTGCTTTAAGGATTTTATGAACTACCTTTATATAATCTATATTTATCTGTCTCGCTTCTCTATGGTGAATATCTTCAGAATGCATAATTTGCAGACCTGTTAAGCCCCCCCCCCCGGTATTCAGGATTTTTCATTAAAATTTTACAACCAAGTTTTATTCTGTCAAATTCAACATTCTTCCTTGATTAATTGATAGTATTTCACATTACTCAGTTCCAAATTCCATTCTCGTATCTTGATTACACATTCTAAGAGTGTTTAGGGATGGGTTCTCTGTTTACTGATGGTTTCGCACATAGTTTAAAGCCATCCATATAGAGGACTTGAGTCCCCTTGAATGGGTGAGAAAACTGTGCTAGAAAAGCCAACTCTTCTTCTGTAGGGCCATTTTGTGGGTTAGAAGACTCCCTCTCAGTGTCAGATCAGAGACAAATTAAAGATCAGTGCTACATTCATAGCACTATTCATGCAGATCTTGCCTATTATTCTGCAGGAGCAAAAAGGAGGATGCCCTGCTAAAGTTTACATTTTCTGGGCAAAGCTTATTTCATCTTGTGCTTTAAATTGTAATGTCTATAGGACTTGTCTAATATTACACACCGGAAGCTGCTTCCATAGCTTCACAGGTGGGATAAGAACCTAAGAAAATAAGTGGATCCCTGCTAGGTCAGGCCACAGCTCTTCTAGTCCAACATCCTGTCTCATATAGTGGCTCACCAATTCTTATGGGCACCTCAAGCAGAAGACCTTCACTTGGTTATGACATGATTTTCCTACCTTTGATTCAGTAATAGTCTTAAAAGGAACGTGATAATCATTGTGAATTTCCCATTCATAGGTGTGTTGCAGAGTTTACTTGGCATTGTTAACAGCAAACAACTGTGCATTATTTTAAACAGATTTTTAAAAATATATTTGTCAAGGGTATAACTGGAGGATAAATGAGAATTCATTGGAGCAAATTTCTTCATTTAGGTAATTAGAAATTATATTCTAGCAATCAGGTAGCTTACACAGGGGACTTGTTTTTCTTACCCTATAAAGCATTCAGTGACTACCTTCATTTTTATTGAACTAAATAAAGAGGAGAATATTATACATCTCAAACACTGTAAACCAAATATTTGACCTCTGGTGTTTTATGAGGTCTCATTATGGATAATAGTAATGACAGAACATTTAGAGAATGATATCACCAACAGACCAGCAATTATTTATACAGTGTTTGGGACCGCAGCACTAAAATCAGATGGTTTAAACAAGGCTGAATAGTTTCAGTCTGGTACCTCCAGTTGCAACATTTACCTTATGAGAGATAAAATTTAAGTTCATTTTGAAACGTGAGTCTGCAGACACATTCTCTGTTATCTTTAGTTGGGAGCTAAATCTATTATCTTGAAATAATCTATTTTTGAGATATGCTCACATCTATAATCCTATAACAATGTGAAAACACTGAGAAATAGATTCAAACAATGGGGGGGGGGAAGATTGCAGGACTATTTTGATTTATACATAGGGGACATCCACTTTCCCCTTTATCCTATGCTATAACCTTTTACATAAAGAATGTAATTGATGCCAGATTATGAGTAGCTTTATCTAAGCCATAAATGAATATTTTACCCCTTGTGGAATTAAGGGCATAGACTGAAGCAATTGTCTCCTGTTATAATCCTCAAACAATTGTGGATATTATTCCCTTCATACCTGAATGCAGGTACATAAAGATCTTGGTATTAAACACATTTATCCATCACTAGCTTCTAAAATGGGATTATTTTCCCAAGATAAATTGCTCTTCCTACCAAAAGACATTGATAAGTGTGTTACATTTAGAACAGCAACATTTCTTGCCAGGAAGAGCTCATAGCTTTCTTTAGGCACAATAATTCATTATTTTAAATGTTTTCTTTCTTTGCAAACAACAACAACAGAAATTTTATTTATATGTGGTCTTTGTTTCTTTACTACATAATTGAATTTGCTTAATTCAAAAAATGATATTTGGATCCCTGGAATGTATCTCAGGCTAAGGATCCATTTTGGTGTTTTCAATCAGCCTACACAAAATCTGAGTTATAAAACTTTGAATACTTTAACTTTTTATCAGGGTGCCCTTTTCCCAAGTGAAAGTTCCTAGTACCTTTTCAGAAGAGGAAAATTCACATACCTAGAAATGGGCACAAAATGTGTTTTTTTTTTTTGCCCAGTTTGATTTAAAGCAAACCATGCAAGCTGCAAACATGTTCAAATCAAACTTAAAACACCTCAAAGCAGTTTGAAGTTCAGTTTGAAATTTTGATGAATGGTTCATCACAGGGAACCATGCAGGAGAACTGAGGGAGCAGCAGGGCCAAAGTTCAGCAGAGTCTGAGTTGGAGCTCCCAGAACTGCTATGGGGATCTGGATGGACTCCTTGAGGGTTCTTGCCAAGATACATGATGTTTGGAGGCTGCTCTAGATCTTCCTTCCTTTCAGGGAAATGTCCCACCTCCTCCAGTACATAGGAAAGAATGGAAACATCCATCCATCCATCCATCCATCCATCCATCCATCCATCCATCCATCCATCCATCCATCCATCCATCCATCCATCCATCCATCCATCCATCCATCCATCCATCCATCCATCCATCCATCCATCCATCCATCCATCCATCCATCCATCCATCCATCCATCCATCCATCCATCCATCCATCCATCCATCCATCCATCCATCCATCTAAACTTTAGGCCGCTAATAGCTGTGAGAAAAGGTCAATGACTTTCAGAAATTGGGCTGAACGTCCCCAGCTTGATCAGTCTTCATCTACACCATGGGGGATCCAGGCCCTTGTATGGATCATCCACTCTGGGTGTGTGTGTTGGCACATGTCCCACACCTTGTGTCAACCTGGTATTTTGAGTGATTGCTACTTCACTGGAATTCTGCTTGCAGCAGCTAAAACATTCTAAGATGTGTTAGCAGAGACTGCAAGTGTGGGCAGACATCTGCTGCAGTTCTGGTCCTGGCATTAATTCTAGATACATTCATGGAGGACAGGCACATCAATGGCTACTAAAATGGATGCCTAGGTACTTCCTCTTAGAAACAGGCAGGATGCCTGTAAGTGCCATTTGCAGGGAGTTGAGAATAGGTGAAAGTTTTGCCTTTGTCTTCTGCTTGAGATGTCCAGAGGCAATTGGTGGGCCACTGTGAGACAGGATGCTGGATTAGATGGGGTGTGCTCTGATCCACTAGGGTTCCTCTTATGGTTTTATATTTTTATGTCCAGGTGCATTTTTAACCTTAAAGCTTACTCCTAACCTTGGAAATGTTTCTTGGGGATTGGGGAGGCTCAGGTGCTGCTGGGTCCCACAGGTATCCAGAGACCTTTGAAAAGAGGCTATGTGGATGATGCCTCCAAGTCAAACCAAATGCTACATTTTTCTCTGACCACTACATGTCTCTCCACTCCCCCCAAAAGCAGCAACTTTGTTCCCTGGAAATTTTCTTCTTTCTTGCCATGCTAATTTTCCATAAATTCCCTCTCTGCTTCCCCCGCTAGTTTTTAACCCCTAACTGTGTCACTTTGCAACATGTCCAGGGAAAAATAGTTCCTGTGATTTTTTCAGTGCCCACAGCTTGTCCTAGAACAGGAGTACTCAATAAACTGCCCAGGGGCTGACACAGAATGATGGAATTTGTCATTCAAGAACATCTGAAGGGCAGCAGGACATCTAGGCTGCCCCTCACCAAAACTGCCTGATCTCTTCTATTTGTGTATTTTTTCTTTACTTAAAAACAACATAAACACTTACTTACATTTCTATCTTATCACATTATTACATTGTTTTTAATAACTATACATGACTTTCTTCATTTTTCCAACTTCTTACTATCGTTTGTTTCGTTGCTTTGCTTCAGTCTTTTGTTGTTTCTTCACTGCCTCCTAGATTTTAATCAAAACTGTCTGTCATCAATTCTATTTCCCTTAGGCCGTGTCTTCACGGCAATCTTATCTCAAATTCAAAACGTTTTCAGTCCTCGGAGTCCACATGGCAGTTTGGCTTAACACCCTTTCCCCATGTTAAACAATCCCAAAGCATGGTGAATCTCAATCCTGATTTCAGCAGGTCTCACTCTGGATCCTGCGCTTGAAACGTTTTACATTTTTTACTGTGTGGACAGTACTGTTTTAAGGGATGAGAATCCATGTTTAGGGTTTCCCTCTCCCAATAGCTTGCTTCCAAAGACACTGATTTCAGTGAAAAATCCACTTAAGAGCGATCGCTACACTGTAGCGATGGAACCACTTCACACCTTGATGGTTAGAATAACAATGTTGCAATTTTGTGCAATTCTAAAAGATCTGATTTTAGAAAGGGAAAGGAAGGGAGGAAAGCAGCTGAATGTGAATGTTTAAAGCAAATGGGCTTTAGTTGCTGTTGCTGCTGTGTGCCCTGAGCAATGGGGAGAGGAGGGGAAAGAATCGCTGGCTGCCCGCTGCCAATTTTCCTCCATCCGTGGAAGCGGCAGCCACTCAGCCACCCAGTTAGGCTCGGTGAAGGGATCCCTAATGTGTGGCGTGTCCATACCAGGAGGAAGAGGGCAGGGCAGCCCCAAAAAGTGGCTTTTAAAAAGTAGCCACTTGAGTCCCACCTTGAGTCACGTACTCCACGTAGGATCCTCAGAATCCAGATCCGACACGATTAAGTTAAAAGTAATGGGAACAGGCAAATTCGTGTTTGCATCCGGTTCTATTATTTCGGTTTAAGGAAACTGGATAAAGCTTTTAATTGGGAGGTGCCCTTAGATAGTTAGTAACAGGGTTCCAATCTTCCACAAACTTCTCTACTGTTTTGTCTTTTAATAACTTTGTTAATTTGTCCATTTCTGCCAAGTCAATCAATTTCATTAGCCATTCTTCTCTTGAAGGTATCTCTTCTTCCTTCCATTTTTGTGCATACAATAGTCTGGCTGCCATTACCATATATAAAATTAAGGAACTTACATTATCTTAGGTATTATCTACAATTCCCAACAGAAACAATTCTGGTTTGAATGCAAAGTTTATCTTCAAAATTTGCTTCAACAAATTATAAATTTGTATCCAATTTTTTTTTTGCCTTTTCACAACTCCACCACATATGATAAAAGGTTCCCTCCACCTTTTTCCATTTCCAACATTTAGTTGACATATTTTGGTACATTTTCCCCAGTTTGTGAGATCAGGCAGTGATCTCAAAATCCCAGGAGGTTTGGGTCTGGTTAAGATTTGGATCAGACATGCACTAGAAATTCTAACTGCTGTAGACTAGGCTGCATCTGCCAGCAACCTTTGAGGGACACACACTTCAGAGTATTGTATCAACTGAAAGCTTTACCTCCCACAAATTGGCAGCATCAGGCCTCTCCCTTCACAACACATCATGCCACAGGAGAACTTTCCCATTCCCCTAAATATATGACTAGCTCATCCCTCCTCTATTTTGTGTAAAACTGCTATTTTTCATTTTGTCCCCAAATAACTTTTTTCAGTTAGCAACACAACACCACCTATGATAGGGCAGAGCTTAGAAACACTTTTTGTAATCGATGTCAATGTCAGAGCTAAACACAGTTAAGTGGAGAAAATCTGTGCAAAGGTTGTAAAGCAATACGTTTATTAAGACCAATACAAAGTAATCAAGCTTTGCACCATGTGTCAGAATTTCTCTTTAGGCTTCATGTTAAAGGCAACAAGAAGCGTGGGCTGGAAAGGAAGGGGGGTTGCAGTGGAAATCCTCATCTGCAGTTCGAAGAGAAGAATTGCTTTGCATGCTGGAGATTTCTGGCTCCTTAAGTGAGAATTCTAGTCTTCTCTTGGCTGTGTCAGGTTTCAGAGGGTCTGGATCAGATACTTCCAGGAACAAGATGTGAGAACATATATAATGAAAGGGTCATAGATGTGGGAAGTGAGCAGGAAACTCATTCTAACCTTCACCCAGGGAAAGGAGATTTCTTCAAGACCATGTAGGCTGGCTCGTGTCTTTTATGACACAGTTTTGACACAGACTAGGCCCCAGGAATGAGCATTTGACAGCTTCCCTACAGCTAAAAAGTGGAAGAGATATAGGTGAAAACTGAAGGAAATTCACAATCCTCTCTATCAGATAAACCAGGTAAATGGGATTTCTGGTCTATGGGCATGTGCAATGCATGGTAATTGGACCGAGGTCAACATGTGATTGTGCAGAGTTTTAGGAGGAAAAGAACCTGAGCTGCAAAAGAAAGGGGATTCTTTTAGAAAGAAAGAAAGAAAGAAAGAAAGAAAGAAAGAAAGAAAGAAAGAAAGAAAGAAAGAAAGAAAGAAAGAAAGAAAGAAAGAAAGAAAGAAAGAAAGATTGTTCTCTTTTTCAAGAGAAAAAGATTATTTACTAATGTGTTAGCAAGTAGACTTTACTTGCTTTGTATTTATGCAAGTGAGAAGAAATCTTTAACTTTCATTTCTGTCTTTAGTCCATCTATAGTTTATGGAATGCCATCTCCAAAGATTTCAGCTCCATGGAACACTTTGGGGAGTGGAAAGGCAATTGAAGCAGGATTTGCACAGGATTGCTGGCACGGGCTAAATGCCCCTGGGGGATCACTTCATCCACACTGTAGGTCAGTCTATGGGGAGGCCATGATGCCTCCTTTGGAAAAAGGCACTGGAGCCAACTCCACTAGAATTGCTTTGACGTGATCTCCCACACATTCTCCACTGGTAGTCTGACCAAGTTGCTTGTGTGTGGATGGCAGCAAGTGCCTGGTGTGGTAAACTAGTTATGTGGACTCTGGCACTATTTTGCTGGACTTTTGCTGGCCCCCTGAGGCTCCTGAGGCCTGGCTAAGTGCACAGCTCCTGAGGCTTGGCTAAAACAGTTTGTTCCAAATCACCCCTAGACACAGAAATGTCAAGGAAATTGCCTAGGATGTTTGCATAAGGTTAATTCACCTGATATGCCTTACCTTGATACTGCTGCCACTCGCCAAGTAATAAAGTTATTTTCTGTGCATCTCTTAACTTCAATAAAAGCAAACTTGCCTCAAATTCATCCTAGCTATTTCCCCTATCCCTTGGATCAGCTCTAGCCTGATCACTAGTCAAACCTAACCTTTAATCCTTTAAAAGCCCTGCTTGCATGAATGCAGACTAAACACATATACAGAGCAGCTTCCTTTAACAGACCTTCACTTTGATCCCATGGTGCCTTTGAGGGCCTGTATGGATCTTGCCCTAGGCTTCGGAGGACAAGTCTGTCCTGATTTACAGACAGCCTTTTTGATGTGGAACTGCTGCTTCATGGTGTGTATGTGTGTGTTGGTGGTGGGGGGGGGGGGAGAAAACAAGGCAAAGATATACTCTATACTTTGGCCATGTGGATTTGCCATGATCAAGTTGTGGGTTGAAGGACCACAGAATATTGCAGACCTTCCTCTCTAGTGTGGGGCATCCCTGCTGGAGTGTTGCAAAGTTCTGCAACTATTACTATTCCACCGACAGTCCTCTGCATTCAATCAATTCAGAAATGGCATGCTAGAGGATACCCTAGATTCCCATGCATTTATTTTCCCTGGCACAGATCCCAAATGGGCCCAGATCTATGACAGCTGTGGAAGTAATATAATAAAATCCCTCCCTCTGAGTCATTGAGAAGGGGAAAATAAAAGGCTGGAAGAAATGAAATACATTAAAGCATTCCTCCTTTTCCTTTATTGGGCATAAAATGTGGCAAGATTTCTTTGCTCTCTCTATTGGATTGTTTTTCCTCAACAAAGATTTGCCCACCTGCACCTCTATGAAGTGTTCTAAAGAATAAAATAGTGTTCATGTGACACATCCAATTTCATTCAATATTTTCGGTCTACTCATCCTGAAATTGCATTGCCTTATACAAGAGGCTCAGACTGCTATATTTCATCATCTCTATTGCTTTCTTGAATGCAACATGTTAATCAATGGCATGCAGTTGACTGAATAATCAATTTTTCATTACTACTGATGACTCTTTTAGATAGTTCATGAGAGAACAGGGCATTCATAATTAAGTATAATCAACTTTGATGCTGTGTTTATAAGGAAAGATTTATTGTGTTGTCAACCACATGCTGAGAAATTCCCAGAAGAACTCTGGATTTAAGCAATGCTAGGAAACTAAGATATGTGTCTGCGTTGTGCCAGCTGTGCCATCCCTGTAGCTTTGTTATACAGCCTGGTGAAAAGTAAGAAGAGACCAGTGCACTAGTTCAGCTTTGGGAAAATGTATGGATGTTGGTTGCTAGTAGGCAAATGAGATGAGAAATGAATGAATTAAGGAGCCTCTGTATGATGCGAACACTATGATTCAAACAGGGTGGTCAAAATTCTATCTATGGACTAACCTGCTTGACAAAAGCTAAAAGCAATGGCTTATTTCTTTATCTGTGTATTTATATTCTGCTCACTTCACAACAACTTGAGGCAGCTAAGGGAGAATCCACAGATATTAAAAAGGATCTACTTACTCTGCCCAAATGAATAAAAAAGGACCATATTAACCAGGGGGTATCAGTGAGACTAAGGGTAGCCAAAGCTGTAAATCTGAATCAAGGCCATAGCGATCTTTCCCTCCTAAGCTCCTGTTCCTCAGGGACTCCCAAAGGTAAAGGTAAATGTGCCCTGGGTTTTTATGGCATTGCAAATGCTCCATAAGGGGACAGGGTCTGCATGACCTTGCTTTTTCACATTGCATTCATTGGTCTGGGTGAGTGCAGCATCCATGTTAACCCACACTCGTCCCTACCCTAATAAGTGGCCTTTATGACACTTGAGCTGCAACATATGAGAAAGTGCTCTGAGCAGTCTTTCACTCATTGCTGGCCCTGATCCTGCCATGCTGCATCTCAAGGACACTTATTTGTCTTCTCAGTTCCCTCATCAGATGACCCTTGGGTACATTTCCTGTGTTCGATTACCCTATCTGGCTGTCAAGATACTGCAGTCTTGATGGATGGGTGGAAGCTGTTCCCAGCCATCATGGCTACAGCTGTAGAACCCCCAGCTTTGATTGTGATGGCCAAGGGCATCTGGCCTTGGATGACAAGATTATGGGTATGGGGGGGCTACATCCTTCTACTTTAAAAGGAGCATAATGGGTGTTTTCCCACTGTCACTAGAAGTACTCATTAAGTACCCGTTAATGGGTACAAAAATGCTATTTTGTACCCATTAATGGGTACTTAATGGGTACTTTTAGTGACAGTGGAAAAACACCCAATGATTGTAACACTCCTGTTAATTTACAGGTGGAAGAGAGGTGATCCTGCATTTGTTTCTCACTATTTTCTGTGGAGTTTTGGATGGCTCTTTCACTAAGCCATATCTCCTATGCAACGATTCTGTAACTGAAAGTCACTATTTACAAGATCTTCCAGGAAATATGGGGTTGGGGTGGACAGCTCATACTACCTATGTTTTTATCTCTCACTCTTGAAGCAAATAATGTAGGAAGAAGAAAAAGAAGAGTTGGATTTTCTAGCCTACTTTTCTCACCCATTTAAGGGGATTTAAAGCAGCTGACAAAGCTTTCTGTTCTTCTCTCCACAACAGACACCCTGGGAGGTAGGTGAGGTTGTGAGAAGAGAGCCGTGACTCACCCAAAGTCACCATAGAGGAGTGCCAAATCAGACCCGGTATCCCCAGATAACAGTCCGGCTCCCTAACCACTAGACCAAATGCTTTAAATTTGCAAGATTTGGTAACAAAACAAAATGGGCAAATATTCTAAGAAATTGTAAAATGTTTGGAATCGATTGTTTTTCCCAAATGAAATGTTTTTTATATTGCTATCATTTTATTTATTTAAAACTATTTTAATTCTGAACCGGTCTGTTTTTTTTCTCCCTCGTCCTGAAAGTAATTCTAAAATGAATGAATAAATTCCTTGCCCATAAACACCATTTGCATGACTTGATCCATTAGCTGTGCAGTGACACTAAGAAGCTTGATCCAGCTGGAACTCTGCATTTGTCCTGGAGCTATTTGGCTCTTTTGACTTTATTCTATGGTCCATGACAGTGAAATCATTAGAAATTTGACCGGTGCCATTACAAGACATTTTGCTGACTGTCAGAAACAGAGCAGCAAATGATGCCCTTTCTCGCCAAGCCGAGATGCATAATGTACAAACCAGCCAAATTGCTCTGGCATCTCCGAACAGACCCTTTGAATTGGTTCTAAGTCTGATATTTCGAATATTTCAAATGCTGTGATTTAAATGTTTTAATTTTTTTGTCAGCCGCTCTAAATGCCATGAGGCAATAGGGCAAGTTCTAAATATGAATATAAGTATAAATAATCTCTTACCAACCCTTTGACTTGCTCCCTGGGATCAAAAGTGCAACAATAATAGCTTATATAAATGAAGCTAAGACTGAAAGGTGATAGCATTAAAAGAGTCCTGATGTGACTGTTTTGCTAAGTAAAATTGTTATTTGGAGTCACGTGGAATTGCATGCCTCATAGATGCTGAAGTATGAAGTTTTTGACAAGTTAGTCGTAGAGATTTAGCCATCTACATAACCTCTCAACCTTTTCCATGATGGCCAAAGGGACACAGCTAGTGGATCCAAGATCCAGGCAGTGACCTGGATACCACACTGTGATTGCAATTGTTAATGAAGTTTAGCTTTGGTCTGGTTTTACTCAGTGCCAGTTTCATAATTGTCAGTTGCATGAATAATGATTATGGCCGAATCGTTCAGTGATGGATTGTCCCTTGACCACTTAAAACAGCCACATTAATCTTTGCACAGAATGAACAAAAAGTTCAGGATAACTTGATCTTATTTGATCAATTAAATCTAGGCCAATGAAGCAAGATAACATCAACTGAGCAGACATACCCCACTTAAGTTCCAAAGAGTAGGTAAAATGTGGAGTTTGGATGGGGCCTGCTGTCTAAAATGTGTCATATAATTGCATCTTTCCTGATATTAGTTGCATATACACTAGGCCCTGTTGATGACCTGGCAGTGCCTTGGTCCTGGACCACGGCTACATCAGATGTAGCATGTTTTGAAGAGCTCTCCTACCAGCCTGAAAACAAGTATATGAGCTGTTTCTATTGCAGCCAGAACTTCACCTAGTATGTAAACATCTCCACAAAAATCCCTAGCTAGTCTGATAGGGTGCTGTAGAACAGCATGACGCGAAATGCTCAATGCAGCGGTAGCTCATCTGTCAAGCACTCTGCATTCTGTGGGGGTTTAAGCATGCTGTCAGTGCCTCTGCTTGGGTAGAGATGGCCCATGACGCTCTGAAAATGTTCCAAATACAAGCATTGGCCAGTCTACAGAAGCATACCATGCCAATGCCTTATAAAAGTAGAAGGGGTGCGAGAATGTCCCAGAAAAATGTGCAAATCCAAACATTTGCTTTGTGTGACCAGCATAATTTTCCCCATCACAGTCAAGCACACCATGCCTCATTGACAATAATAGATGGATGAACGTGCCAAAGTTTGGATTTTATCCAGAACTTGTTTCCTACTCTTTCTCAGAAATTGTATTGCAATGCTTTTTACATGCAAAATTGTACTTGATTATGGTGCCAAAATACTGCATACATTCATACCTTCTCTTCTGAAGCTATATCTAGTTAATGCAGTGACCCTTGGCTACCCAGTTGTTGCCCATTCCTGCCCTGAGGACCCAAAAATGACATCCCAGAACATGGAAAACCCCTCTCCTAGTTGGTCTCTTGCAGGACTGGACTCAGAGGCTCAAACTTTCATCTGCCCTTCAGAGCCTTGGCCAGTGAAGGGTCAAAAGGTGGAGGGGGGCACAGGGGTGTGGACAGTCCATTTATTTACTGGATTTTTATACTGTCCTACTATGGTAGTCTCAGTACAATGTACAATAAAATCAAGGCAGTGAAACAGAAAAGCAAAAATAACAATGGAAATTGAAATAAAAATCTCTGTGACTAGAAAACATAGGGTCTCCACTGAGAGGAAACTCCAGTTTTTAAAGGAAGGCAAAGATAGGTCTTCTAGGCTTTGGAGTTAAGCCTGGATGCAGCCTGAGATAAGTCATGACTTTGTGTGGGTCACGTGCAAATCCTCAGACTACATGGGCCCAGGCAACAGATTACTCAAACTTAGGGGTGTACAAGAATGCAATTTTCAACATCTGATTGGTAATGAATCAAATATTCAAAAATCCAAATTCGTACAAATAAAGAAAAATGAAGGTCTGGACACTCAAACCAATACAAATACATTTGCATCTATTCATCTGAATATTCAATACATATCCAATGATACAAATCTCGTACACATCTGTACGCATCCCGTATGCATCCTGTTTTCATCCCGTACGTATCTGTACGGATGCATACATATCCTTACAAATATGAATGTCCGAATTATTTGTACGAATAACTCTAAATATTTGTATTTGTACAAATACTAAAGTATGAATGTCTGGACATTCGATTCCTATACAAATATCCAAATTCATCTGAATTGGTATGAATAGCAAATCTTTTGAATATTCCTGCACATCCCTACTTAGACTAAGAATGATCAGCAGGAGATGAATTACGTCTTCTGATGTAATTCAGTTAATGCAGACTAATGAGAACATGAGACCCTCAAATTTTTTAAAAAACAACAACTCAGAAAAAAGAAAGTTTGAGTTTGGATTTGCTTGTACAACCTGCCCCTAAACCTGACAGCATAATTATTAATTATAGAGACAGTCACGACTATTCTATAGACCGTGCCTTCTTTCCTCCCCCCTCTCTTAAAGTATGGATGTGTATGAACAATGCACATGGAAAACTGTAAGCTTATCATACTTTCAAATAGAATAGCTGCAGGAACTGCGTTCCAAAGGATCACATTATAAGGGACAGTAAATGTTAATATTTGCTATGGGCAACCCATAAAAATAAGTAATAAGGACACACTTGATGTACTACTGAAATTTTATAAACAATGGACAAAGATATGCATGTACATCTGAGGAATAATATATAGTTCTGTCAGCAAGGGATACGCTGCATTGGAGTAAGAGCAAAAGAAGAAAAAGACATGATCTAGAACTTCTTCGTATAATGGAAGACAATTGTTCAAACCAATTGAATAACTCCCTGTTAAAGCCATCTTTGCAGCCTTTCAGCTTAAAAAAGTCTGTGCAGTGCTGCCAATATACAGTCTCTGGGCAAAAAAATGGCAGAGAAATTAATAATTTCTGAAGTTCACAATTACCTAGTGTAAAATACAAGCTTGTCCATCTCACTCTGTTCAAGGCTGCAGTATGGATTGTCATTTCCCGCAGTTCTTCTCTAGCTGAGCATGCAAAATGAGATTCTGCAGATGTGTGGCCACAATTCAGACTTCTTTGTAGAGGGCATGAGAAAAAAAAATCTTGTTAGATGTTTATTGTGCACACTCTCCACTGGATGCAACGATGTGCCACAGGACCATGAGTAGAACATTCTGAATGCCACTCTCCCTTGATTAGATCCCTATTGGTCAGTATAAACTATGTGACCATATTATCTGGCCTGCAGAAGCTTTTGTATTTGCTGATTATCTTTTGTCTTGGAGGACCAAAAGGAGAAGTTGTAGGGTGGGAGAAGGAGACTGAAGAGATTCAGCTGTCACTGGATTTCCTCGAAATCATTAGCATTGGCACTATATGTGCAGATCAAATTGTTATGGTTGTATGTAGGCTTTCATGGCCAGTTTCAATCTTATTCGTAGCACTGTTATGCAGTGTTCCAGGTTTCTTCTGAGAACCCAAACTCTCCAATTTTCATATTTACTTTGTGTAGCTAATTAGCTTCTCTGGGGCCAAAGGTCAAAAGCCTGTTGTTTTTGTCATGGTCCCTTATACCTTTGCAGCACCCATTTTTATACATTAGCTTATGATTAGACAAACTTATGGATGACAAGATGTATCAATGGCTACTAGAATGAATGCCTAGGTGCATCTTTCAGGCTGGGGGGCGGGGAAGAGAGGTGCTTCTAAGGCCATTTGCTGGGATTCGAGAGCAGACAAAGGTTTGTCCT
>MTQE01002560.1:9296413-9315651 GCA_014337955.1 Aspidoscelis marmoratus | reverse complement strand
TCCATATATTATATCCCATATCATATCATGGTATCATATCATGGTATCAGACCCAGCTTTTTGAAGGATGGAGAAATGCATGTGTTTGATAGCATACCCTATAACCAGTGTTTTGCATGTTACCGCACTCAGAGGAGTGATGAATGGTATTTGTGTATGTTTTGCAAACAGTTTCAGCGTCTTCCAAAGCCAATATTTACACAGTCCATGACTGTGTGATTTTTGAGCCCATTTAGTAATAGTGACACCTGAATCAAAGGAAGGGTGTAAAGGGGATAGGACTCATAAAATCTTGAAAATATGGCCTTTTAGTGCTGGAATGTACATAGTTATTAAAAGTTAATTCAGCCAGTGGTAGCAGAGAAACTCAACCATTTTGTTGAATGATTGTAAAGCAATGTAAATACTGTTCTAGTGCTTAATTTGTTCTTTCTTTCTGACCATCTGTTTGAGGGTTGTATGCTGAGGGAAAAAAAATATAAGTTTAAGCTCAAAAATTAGCAGTCATATGGACCTCTCAGCCAGATATGAATCTGAATGGGACTTGTAGTTTAAAAAATATGCTCCACAAATATTTAGCAGACAAAACAGTCTTACATGGGACAAACATCTGGCCTAAAATAATCTTTGGTGGGTCTGTGTCTCCACTAATCATTTGTCAATTCCTGAACTAATTCTGACACCCACCAACCCCATGGGGGGATGTTCTGACTGAATGCCCTCAGGATCTGGATAATCTGGATGTGAATTGGATTTTCAAAAATTCAGATTTTTAAAATTTGAATCAAATCAAATATTTGAATCGACTCAAATTCAAAAGCAAAATTTTCACATTTTGACCTCCACCTTAAATGCATTCCTGGTGCAAAGAACTATTTGACTGATGCTATGCCTTCCTAAATATAACTGCACATGGGAAGACATTAAAACCATCACCCTCAAACTACTGGGCATGGCAGCATTGTCAGATCTGCACATTCAAAAATCCTGTTTGAATTCGAAAATACAAATGCCAGCAGCATTTGTATCCGATTTTTGAATTTGTGCATTTTGGATTATTGAAAATCTGAAATTTGTTCGAATGTTCAAATTCAGATTTTTGAAAATCCGATTTGAATTTGAATGTTGATAATTGATGGATTCGAACTGGATTTTTGAATTTTTGAATGTCCGTGCACATCCCTAAAAAAATAGGCTTTCCAAGCCTAGGCATGGAGATTGGAGAACAGCAGCCTCAAGTATGGTAGTGAAGCTGCCAAGTTCCCCTCTGAGGCTGCCTGAGACCATGAGAACAGGCAAAGAAGCTGGTGCAGTGGAGACATGCCCTAAGATGACAAAAGGAAGCTCTTCTGCAAGGATCAAGTCAATGATATAGTCATAAGGTCAGTGAGAATGTAGGGAATTTGTCTTTTTCTCAGCTAACACATCCTTGCAGTCTTTGTATTGATTGGGCAGTGTCACAATTGATGGTGTCATCATCTCCTCCATTGAAAACAATTTCTAAATGGGCTGCTGCTGCAAATTCCAATGCAGTCCATTGGAAAACACATTTGGGAACACAGTGGATCACACAATGTGTGTGTGCGTGTGTGTGTATGTGTATGTGTGAGCTTTGAGCCAGGCCCAGTGATACTAGAAAATAAGTCTGTGCCAGTAGGAACTAAATGAGTAAGTGAGTTGCCATTGTTGATATAGGGGTCTCCAATGGGATTATGGAGAAGGAACAATTTCCATAAGGTAGCAACTTGGGTTTGGGGCTTGGGTTTGGGGCTTTCTGAATTAGAAGAAAAGTTGGCTTTTATACTCCCTTTTCTCACCCATTTAAGAAGATTCAAAGCAGCTGACAAAGCTTTCTATTCTTTTCCCCAAAACAGATACCCTGTGAAGTAGTTGGGGCTGTGAGAGCTCAGAAAGGGAGATGTGACTAGTCCAAGGTCACCGAGCTGGCTTTGTGGAGGAGTGCAGAATCAAACCTGGTGACTATGAGTCCAGCACTCTGACAACAAGACCAAACTGGCTCTCAGGTTTGTAGCCTGCACCTTGATCAGGATAGAAGGAAATGTCACTGTCAGCATAGCTTATCTGTGCAAAGAGTTGCCCGCATTCTACTGCCACGTTAAGTAGGAATGACTCAGCCAACTCTTTGCAGGTGTCTTTCATAACAAGCAAAGAACAGCTCCCTCTGCTCTCCTGAATCTACAGTTAGTTTTTGACTTCATAACTCTAACAATGATTATAATGTCCTCAGGTAGTTGCAGTGCACTTTGAAGTGTGAAGGATGTAATAGCTGTTCCTCCTCTTCCTCATCAGATGTTCCCAGGAGGGTTTCTTCTTCTTTCAGATAGGATGACAAAACCACCAATCTCATTTCCAAATGTTCAATCTTATCTCCAGCTAACATGACTAAGGATGGGTCTCCTCTATTTATTTATTTATTTATTTATTTATTTATTTATTTATTTATTTATTTATTTATTTATTTATTTATTTATTTACCACCCCCCCGCCAAATGGTCCCAGGGCAGAACAAGTTGCTGTGAAACATCAAGGCACTTTCCCTGTGTTTGGGAAAGGTCCAGAGGCCTCTCTTCCAGATGGTGGTGTGGTTTAAGTGTGGCCTGTCCTCTCCTTATACATTCACTCCAAACTACAACTGTGGTACCCGGAAGAAAGTTCTCAGGCATCTTGTCTGCATGTTCTCCAGCACAATGAACCTGTTGCAGAGTGCCACAACCACTCAAAGTGCCCAAAGGGTAGAGAATCACACTCTGTGGAGGAGTGCCTTGCCTGCTGCTATGCTAGGAACCCTTGTTGCTGGCTGTCAAGATTAGGAAGCAGCTGGCAGCATGGGGTGGAGGATGCTTCCATAGAGCTGATCAGTTATGGGCATCTGCCACCGTGACCATGGTCCCACAATCTAATTCTTGCCTTGCTTCCTGGGACCAGGTTAAGTCAAGTATTTTCTAGTGCCCAGTGGACTTAGCCACTGGCTGTGGAAGTTCCAGATTCATGACAGTCTCTTGTTGCAACAGGCATGGACAGTTTCAGGTAGGCTCTGAAGACAGGAGCAAAACTGGATTATTTCTTAGTGGCAGAGTACTTGGGACATGCTATTCCTTCTCATTTGTGCATTCCAAGATGTTCCTTGATCCTTCCCTGGTCTGGGTTGATTAAATAAGACTCTTGCATGCCATAACACCACAATGGGTTAAGTCCTTCCTCTGCTACTTCTGCAACCTTCCCTTGCAGTTTTTCTGTGTATGTCAGTGGACAAACTTCTGGACCTGAGGCTAGAAGTCCTTGGAAGTTTCCAGCATTTTTTTTCCTTGCAAACAGCAGAATTGCTCAGAGGCCTCGAAGTGAGCTGGCTGCTCTTTGGTGGTTTTATAAACCCAGGTTCTGGTTGCAGAAAAGTGAAAGAAGCATGGACCCACTAGGGAATTGTGTCAGCAGTTAGCACTTTGGCACGAGATCAAACACCTTGCCAAGTGATGTTTATCACTCATTGCAGTTGTCTTTACATATCCACTGTCTAGTTGTTCCTCATTTCCATTTGAATCTTGAGTTCTTCCAATTCTGAAATTCATAGTTGGTCATGTTTAAGCACTTGGCTCTGCAAGCCAATGGTCTCACGGTGTTGTAGCCATGTAACTATTAACTGAGCTCACTGAGTGGGTTTGGCCTTCCAGACTGCATGGCAGCAGACTTAGATGATCACCCAGTTAATCCAATCAGAAGACATACTAGGGAAAGCATTACTGTGGACTGACAATACAATGAAGGACATATACTTAAAGACTCAATTATGCTGCACAAAGCTTACCAACACAATACCCAGGTCTGCCTGGTATTAGTAGCCATAGCAACCTACCTTGCAGCTGAGCTCATCATTCCTCCCATCTGATTACCTCTTTATTATCATTTCTCGTGGTATAGAAGTTCCCATGACCTTGGAAGTCTTCAATGCAAGATACCACTAATAATTGCAAAACTAGCATGGGGTGGTGGTGGAAAAGTTCAAGGCGTATCTTTCTGCTCAGCCCAAAGAATGAGAGGGTTCAAGTATAGTAGTACCATGGCAGTTATCACCCACCCACCTAGGTGCTAAAATTATTGGCTCTTGCTAATTCACTCTTTCTGTTTATAAATAATGAAGAGATATCATAGGGGTAACAGAGTGATTCATGGATAATAATAACAATTATAGCCATTATCATTAGTATTTTTAATTTACCCTTTATCTAAAATCCCCAGCATGGGTTATAACATGTGCTTTGTTCCAAAAAGGAAAGTGACAAAATAATACAAAATTAGACTCAAGATTATCCTAAGTAGATATGCAAACATAATATACAACACTCAGACATGAAGCCAGCTATAAACAGAGACTGAGGGAACAACTGCTTTTCCTGATACAGGGCAGAAACACCTCAGAGTAGGAATCCTTGAGATCTAGGGTGAAGTTCTGGAATGCTTTGGGTATCCGCACTTGTGGATCCCCAAAGCATTTGAAACTTAGTCACCACTTAACTAAGTGCCAGCTAAGTATGGATCACTGCCATTATTGTGGTGATGGCGGGGCCATACCAGTGATGCCAGTGCACCTGTGTGGTGCCATTGCCAGGGCAACTTAGCAGGCGGTGTAGTCACACCTATTCTACTGGTCACATGCTCCCCCTGTACCTCTTCCACGCAGAAGAGGTGCAGATGCAGCGTACAGGGCTACATCAGCCCTCCTTCCAGTGTAGATGTGGAGTAGTTTTAACTGCTCCACATCTATATGTGCGGGGATCCTCCAGCATGCACAGAGCCATTTTTAGTAAAGAAACAGCTGTGCAAAGTGCGGATGCAGTGTGTGGGACTTCCCCCCTACCTTTACCATGCAGGTAAGTGTGAAAATCCCTAACCCTTTGTCTTACATCATGGGCCAGAGGGATGTAATATGCAAATGACCTACAGGAAACACACAAAAATTCCATTTGAAATCACTGAGTCCAGTGTTCCAGACTGTTGTCTAGGTAGATGTTCTCTGCAAGGTGATGTTAATAAGCTCCAATATGTAGATTTTTTTTACTGCATGGGATGTATAATAACCCTCTCAAGAAGCTTCCTCAAAAATTGAAAACCAGGGGCAGGGTAAGTCCAACAGAAGAGGATGGTTACTTTTGTAGTCCAATTCCCAATCTCCCTCCATCTAAGGGAAGAATGATGAACAGAGGGCACAGAGCAGTACTGGTGATGTTGCTGATTTTGGATGAAGAAAGCTTAGGACTGAGAAGAGAACTCTGAAATGCATGTCTCCTCCGATGGCCTTTGCTGCTAAGAATTACAAAAGTCGTAATCATAGTTAAACTCCCACATCCCTAGTAGAAACCTGCTTTTATTTTGGTACAAATATGGAAATGAGGAAGCGGCCAGGTGCAACCCCCTCACCCAAAATAAATTAAGAAACCAGTTATTAAACACTTGCTTTTCTTGACGAGGGGCAAATACAAGGATGCATTCCAGCTGACTTGGGGCAAAGTGATCCCGCCTCCGTATTCCATGCAGAAATTGAGTAACAGGCCCCTGTAAGCCATTTCCCCCCCCATTTCATTCTATACTTTGTGGTGCTATCCTGGTACAGGGCAGCCACTCCTTCCCCAGTAGTGGGAAGTACAATCCATCCCATGCTGGTACAGCCTGTTTTGTGTGAGGCTCCATGCCAGCTTTGAAGCTCACACCAGCTTTGAAGATAGTGTGGGAGGTCTCTGAGTGCTTCAAAAGACAGGGCTCAAGGGTACCCCATTTTGGAAAGGTGCCTTTTTGCATCATTGAAAGGGATCTTCCATTGTACACTGTCAGCATGCCTCCGTGATCCAGCATACCACCCCCAAGTACATGGGCAGACCTTGAAATCAAGGTCTACCAGTGAACTATACTGAGAGTCTCCTCTGAGTGCACAAGAAGAGGATAGGCCTCCCTTAAACTACAGGCCTGTGGAACTTTTCTGATCACAGGAAAAGTGCCCTGATTTCTCACAGCACCTCTAGTTATTAGAAGCATCTTTTTAAAAATTCTTTTTAATTTTTTCACTTTAATTTTTCCTTATATATTGAATTATTATTTAATTACTTCCAATATATAATAAAATTTGTTATGATGCCCTATCCCTTACTCACTCCTTACTCCCTTCCCTCCTGAGTTGGTCAGTTCTGGATAGTCCTTCCATTTCTTTCCATGCTGGAGATTGTCTATTAAATTTTGTATTGCTGGGTTTCCCATTTTCTTTACTAGGAACACCGAGATAGGAGTGTCCGTCATTGGCACATCACGGATAGGGACTTCACAGTGGTGGCTCCCAGATTATGGAATTGCTTCCCCCCCTAAGCTATGCTGGGCACCTTCACTTTACACGTTCAGGAGAGCTGTGACGATGTACCTCTATCTCATGGCCTTTCACTAAATAAGGAAACCGTTTTTCCTCCTCACTTTCAGATAGTATTTTGGTTTTAGTATATTCATTTTCATATTTGGGTTTTAATATTGTAACCCCCTGAGACCTTCATGTATGTATGTATGTATGTATGTATGTATGTATGTATGTATGTATGTATGTATGTATGTATGTATGTATGTATGTATGTATGTATGTATGTATGTATGTATGTATGTGTGTGTGTGTGTGTGTGTGTGTGTGTGTATGTATGTATGTATGTATGTATGTATGTATGTATGCATGCATGTCTCTGTTTGTCTGTATAAATAAATAAATAAATAAATATTTTGTACAAGTGCTGTGCTATTTGATGTTGATCCTAGGACAGTATATTTATTTATTTATTTAAAATATTTGTATACTGCTTCTTCATGTTAAAAAATTCAAAGTGGCTCATGCAAGTAAATTCAAGGTCACACTGAAAGCAATTAAAATAACAAAATATAAAACAATATTAGGAACTGGGCAGGAATATACAGCAAAAATCCTTCCCACCAGGAAAGCCTGAGTGAACAGATTGATTTTCAATGAGCGCCTAAAAGATACAATAATAGATGCCCCATGAATAGCTGAAGAGAGAGCTTTTCAGTGTATGGGCCCCACCCTATGATGCCATGGCAACAGGGTAGCAGATAGTTGCACTCTCCTCTTCTGCATTAAGAAGATGCTCTGCAAATTTTAAAGGGGTAGTATGCTGTTCTCATGCTTCCTATTGCCCCTGACCACCATCATCATCATCATCACCATCACAGCCAGGGAATCTTTTACAGGCTGGCATGCCAGTGGTAGGGCCCCGAAGCAGGAATATGAATATAAGTGTAGATTGCTTACTCTTAGCCTCCCTTTCAAGCAATTGAATGAGGGGTTTGGTGAGATGGTGGCAAGATGTGAGTGAATTCATGTGGATTTTGCACTTGGTCAATGCACCATTAGACCCTGCACACAGATCTTACCTTACTGTGTTATGACTGTATAAAAACCAGAATAACAGCAGCTCTGTTCACACCTAAGTTTTTAATCCAGCTTCACTCCACTTTCAGGATGAGAGAACACATCATAGAAGTGATTAACTAATTTCTTTTGGAAAATCTACCTTTGGGTTAGTTAAAGTGGACAGAAAATGACTAGTCACTTTGATCATGTGTTCTCTCACTCTGAAAGTGGACTGAAACTGGATTAAAACTTGGGTGTGAACATAGTGGTGAATCATTCTAACTATTTTGAATATGATTGCATGGAACTAATTCCAAGAACTTCAGATGAGCTTGGCAGTGGGCAGGACTGGCAGTGTGACTGAGTGTTTCCCCTGTTTTTATTAAACTTTTTAATATTTATACAGTATTTAATATTTATATAGCAAGAATGGAGAAAACACAAGGCTGTGAAGCACTTCAACAGGCTTGATTTGCAGTCTATTCTATGACTATTTTGCAAATGGGAATTGCTCAGCTCACAGATGGAGATTTGGAGGCAGGATCCGGGGGAACAAAGGATGGCTGTCAAAGTTGCTGGTTTTAAAGGGGCTACTGAGAGCACAGTGCCTGGCAGGGAGACAACCGCAAGACTCCAGGACAGGCACAAAGGAGATGCAAAGCCGCGCAAGGGAGTGAGGAAATCAGCCAGCTGAGGTCTGGTGATTGCAGCTGCCGGGATTTAGATGCAGCAGATGTTCTGTTCAGGGGAGTGAAAGGCCAACTCCAGTTAGGAAATGAATTGACAGAAGATCGATTTAGGCGTCAATGGCAGCCATTCTGTATCCATATCCAGCATTCTGCATCTCTGGGGGAACAAGGCAGACTCAATGCCTCAAATCAGAGGTCTTGTCTTTTTGCCGGGTCTCCAAATGGCTGCATTTCTACCTTTTCATTTCTATCCATTTTATGTGTGGACTTTCCACCTTCTGTTTGGGCTTTCCTGAATGGAAAGCTCACACACAAAATGGATAGAAATAAAAAGGCGTGAATTGTCAGACCTGAAGGTGGACTGAAGAAGGTTTAAAGTGAAGGTGTGGCCATGGCCTTAGTCATACATGTCATACTGGGGTGGATGGATCTCTTACCAGCAAAATTTGCACTCATCAGGTAGTTAGATAGGGAAATGTGTTCTGGCTCACACTTAGGCCTCTGGAATGCAATTAGGGGTGTTTTCCCACTGTCACTAGAAGTACCCATTAAGTACCCATTAATGGGTACAAAAATGCCATTATGTACCCATTAATGGGTACTTAATGTGTACTTTTAGTGACAGAGGAAAAACACCCTAGGACAGCTCTGTACCAATGGGATGCATGCAAATTCAAAAATCGGATACAAATCTTCCTGACATTTGTATCATTTGATATGAATTGGATTTTTGAAAATACAGATTCAGATAATCCGGATTCGAATTGGATTTTCAAAAATTTGGATTTTTGAATTTCGAATCGAATCAGAATTTGAATATTTGAATCAACTTGAATTTGAATGCAAAAAATACATTTGTGCACATCCCTATTAAGAGGTATCTTCTAAAAGCTATGGCTGCCATGAATTCTTCGTTCTATCTTTTAAATTATGACCATTCAGGACCACTGACCCATCCTTAAGATTTATAAGACTGGAGTAATTCCAGTGCTAACATAGGATGCAGAACTTTGAGGTTTAGCAAATCTCTCTTTCTGTAGCTCAAGTTGTTTGTCTTTTCCTGAAGGGTTTGGGTTATAGATAAATCCACGCAGCTTCTGCTGTCAGGGCAGAATTGGGTGCCCATTCAGTGATATGTCACAATACAATTAAGGTGTTTATTCCTTGATGACATGTTTTATCAGTGGGAATCGACAGATTACCTGTAAACATCAGAGATGATGGAGGCTGCTCCCCCTACCCACTGCTGTATCACTCATGTTTTTGAAACTTTAATTTTTTTAAAAAAGTCCCTCAGGTTACACAGAGGGAGAAGAAGCAGGATTGGCTGTGGTATTGAGATTAGAGGAGGGTGGGGGTGGGAACAAGCCTGCCCTGCCCGCCAAATAGTGGTAAGGAAAGCCATCACTGTCATTTAACAGAGCAGACAGGACATTTGCCTTAAAGGGGACTGATTATTGTTCTTTAAGATGAAGTGGGAGGAGTATTTTGCTTAAAGGTCCTCCCCTTTATATCTGGATTCCACCTCGGAAATGGACATCACAATGCACCTAGATCAGCATAAGCAAAACATTCTGTTACATAAAAAGAGAGGATAACCTTTAAGACTTGGATTTGTAAATTGTACGAAATGTGTCGTTGACCCGATTATCCTCAGCATGTGGCCATTTAGATCCTTTTCTGCTTCCTTGGGCAAATTCACTAAATCCCTATCATTAGTCAAAATCCTGGGCTCAGCATCACAAAGCAGGAGTGTCAAGACCACCATTTAGAGGCCCAGGCTGGAAATGTACAAGGACAGAGAATACTACAGTTCTAGCAGCATGTGGGTCTATTGATTAAAAAAAAAAAATCACACTGAAAAAATACAGGCAAAGGCTTATGTACTTCAATGTCTCCCAGCTCTTTGCATAAACATGTAAAGGTCCTTTCCACACTTACCTTTAGTGTGGTTCAGAAATGGGTTTAAGTGGTCTGATCTCTGCATGCTTTCTTAGGACAGCACAGGTCCTGCCTCTCTGGCAGCACAGGTCCTGGAACTCTCCGGCTACTCAGGATGGAACATAAAGCAGGGCACCCAAAATGTTTCCTTAAGAATTAACCGGCACTTCTTATCCTCCTGTACCAAGTAAATTCTGGATCCTTATCGAAGGCATCATAAAAAAAGAACTGTACATTTTCTCAATTACAAGTATGCAATAGGAAAAACATCTGTGAGCTGTAAGAGTGCACTCTTATCAGCAGTCTTATACCTAGAAGTCAACCTCATTAACTCTCACACAACTTTACATAAATACTACTTAGGGATGTGCACAAATGTTTTTTGACATTCTATTCAAATCAAATTGAATGCCCGAAAATCCGATTCTATTTGAATCTTTTAAATTTTAATTTAACAAGATTTGATTCGTATTTACCAAATTTGAATCTCTTCATTCAAATCTTTGAGTTGAATCTGCGCTCTGCACATATGAATGTTGACAATATTCATATGCGCACGTACACATCTTCCCAACATCTATATCTGTATGCATCCTGTAGTTATCCCATATGCAACCCATTTTTGTCCCGTATGCATTGGTACAAATGTGTATGGATGCGGGAAAGATGTGGATCTTCAAGTACACATCGTGTATGAGCCCATACACATATGAATGTCCAGATAATCTGAACAAATAGATTCAAAATTTGAAATTCGATTTGAATGTTTACATGGGACATTCTATTTGCGTTAGAATGTCAAAATTTGGCACATCTGATCAGATTTTGAATGCGTATGAATATTCGTGCACATCCCTTATGCTACTTATAGAGATGCATTAAAGATGTTTTGCTTCAGATCATCCAGGTTCTGGTTCAATGAATCCTGTCTCATCATTCATTCATTCATTCATTCATATTCCACTTCATATCCTAAGATCTCTGGGTGGCTTACAATAAAAACCCATATACAGCAAAACTTTAAATACACATACCCTATTAAACAGAATAGTTTAAAAGTTAAAAGTTAAAGTTAAAGTTAAAATAGTCCCTGAGTGAATTAGTGATCTAAGGTTTTTAATCGGCGCCTAAAAGTTAGAAGAGTTGGTGCTAAACAGGCCTCCAAGGGAAGGGCATTCCATAAGTGAGGTGCCACAGTTGAGAAGGCCCTCACCCATGTCCCAACGCATTTCTCTAACTGCATTCTTAGCCTTCTTTCCTTACACTATCATCCTCCCCCAAGTTTTTCTCACATCTGTTGCGTCTCCTTCCTCCAGCTCTGTAACATGCATGCCAGACCTACTTCCTGTGCCAGGTCAGGATGCTGTTACTAGCTGCGTGGTGGTTGCCTGAATCTCTGCTTAGTCTGTAGGCTAGCTCCTCACACTTGCCTGGGCCTTCTGGCAGTGAAGGACTACAAGACCTTAGAAGACAAAGTGTATGGATGCGTGCATGGATTTTTAAAGATCTCCAAAATATCAGAATTAGGTGTCATTCAACAGAACTGAATCCTGGAAGAAGGAACATAGACAAGAGGATATATTTATTGAATCAATATGATTAACCCTTTTCAATCGGTATATATGGAATAACTCATGAAAAATTTTACATTTTTTTGACATACTCCTGTAAAAACCCAGCAGGAACCAAGCCAGTACAATATATTTTGGCCTCAAGGATTAAAAATGCATGTCAGGAACACCATTTGATATGTTTTATTCTTATTGTAACCCGCCTTGGGACCATTTGGTGAAGGGCAGGATATAAATTTTTTAAATGAATAAATAAATACATTCACAGGCCTAGATACCAGAACAAAGAGATTTGCTTCTGTAGCAGCATGTCAGCATTTATTGATAAAAGATAACACAGAAAATAGCATCAGCAAACACATATATCCCTCGACACTTTCTCACCCATGTGAGCATAGGCAGCTAGTACATCAAATATTCTTGTTTAGTCCCCATTTTCTCACAGACTTCTCTAATGACCTTGAGCCAACAATGCACACAATCATTTTTCACCAGTCATATTCTTTTCTCTCTCTCTTTTTTTTAAGAAGAGTAGGATTTGAAGAATAGGATACTCTGCTTTTTTCTCCCTTTAAGGGGATTCAAAGTGACTGACAAAACTTCTGTTCTTCTCCCCGCAACATACACCCTGTGAAGTAGGTGGGGCTGTGCGAGCTCAGAAAGAGAGCTGTGACTAGCCCAAGACCACCCAGCTTGCTTTGTGCAGGAGTGTGGAATTGAACCAGGAGATTATCAGATAAGAGTCTGACACTCTAACAGGGCAGGGCTGTGACTGACTGTGGCCACCTCTATAATCAGAGGCAGTTTGATTCTCAAGACCAGTTCATGAGAAACTGAACAGAGCAAGTTCATGTGCTTATGTTCTAATTAGGGACATGCATGAATAGGTTAGAAAATTTGTATTCGTTCAAATAGATACCCTTCGAATGTGTTAGGATTCTATCCAATACAAACGTATTCGTACGAATATCTGATACGAATGGATACAGATCCTAGATAGGGATCCTATACAAACACATACATATAGGATAGGTATCCAATAAGGACACATACATATCGGATACATATTCTATATGAATTCATATGTATCAATACGTATCTGATACATATCCCCAGTTTAGCAAATAATAGATGTTATGAATATTTGTGCACATTCTGAATTCTGATGTATTTCAGTATGTAAAGGCCTTTCCACACGTGCCACTGGAAAACGGATCTAAATGGTCAGTTTTCTGGCCAAATGTTTTAAAAAAGAATCTGCCCCAAACAGGGGCAGATTCTTGGAGGCCCCGCCTGTCTGCACACGCATGGGATAAATTCAGGCTTAAGAAAATAGGGAAAACCACTAGAATATATAGATATGACCAAAATGATATCCCTTATGGATTAAGGGATTAGATCTGGTGGACAGAGGGCCTGAAGAACTACTGACAGAGGTTCATAATGTTGTATAGGAGGTACCAACACAAAACATCCCCAAAAGAGCATCCAGAAAAGAAAATGGTTGTCTGATGAGGCTTTACAAATATCAGAGGAAATAAGGAAAGGGAAAGGACAAATGAAAAGAGATAGCCAACTGAATGCAAATTTACAGAGAATAGCAAGGAGAGACAAGAACATAAGAAGAGCCCTGCTGGTTCAGCCCACAGCCCATCTAGTCCAGCATCTGGTCTCACAAAGTGGCCCACCAGTTGCTCATGGGCATCTCAAGCAGAAGACAAGGACAAACCTTCTCCTTGTCTTGACTCCCAGCCTGTCCCCCACCCTGGAAGATGCACCAAGGTATCCATTCTAGTAGCCACTGATACATTTGTCATCCCTAAATTTGTCTAACCCAGTGGTTCTCAACCTGGAGGTCGGGACCCCTTTGGGGGTCAAGCTACCCTTCCTGGGGGGTCGTGACGAGTCTCCCATCGCCCTTCCCTCCCATCTCCCAGCTGCTCCACCCCCAAGGTTGGGGGTCTCCACAACATGAGGAACTCCATTAAGGGGTCGTGGCATTAGGAAGGTTGAGAACTGCTGGTCTAACCCTTTCTTAAAGCCATCTAGGCTGGTTGCTGTTACCATCTCTTCTGGTAGCAAACAGAAGAAATTAAGAAAAGGCCACAAGTATATACAGAACTATACAAGAAATATGGTGTAGTCATTGACCTGGAGAGTAAAGTCAGGTGGGTCTTTGGAATCATTGCTAACAAGAAGGCAAAAAAAGGTGATAGAATTCCAACTGAATTATTTAAAATAGTATGCTGCTAAAGTGCTACTCACAATATGCCAGCAAATTTGGAAAATACATCACTGGCAACTGGATTGTAAAAGGTCAGTTTACATTCCAATCCCAAAGAAGGGTCATGCCAGAGAATGGCAAAAAGATTAAACAGTTGCACTCATTTCACACACTAGCAAGGTTATGCTCAAGGAATATGTGAACTAAGAACTACCATAAGTGCAAGCAGATTTTCAAAGATGCAGGGGAATTAAAAATCAAATTGCCAACAGTTAGAAGCAAAACTGGAACAACTGGTTGCTTAAGACTGGGAAAAGAGTATGACAAGGCTGCATATTGTTACCCTATTTATTTAAATTATGAGGAGTACATCATGCAAAATGACAGGCTGGATGAAACAAAAGCTGGAATTCAAATAGCCAGGAGAAATATTGTCAACCTCAGATATGCAGATGACCCCACTCTGATGGCAGAAAGTAAAAGGAGAATTAAGGAGTCTCTTGATGAGGGTAAAAGAGGAGAATGCAAAATCAAAAACACCTAGGGTCATGGCATCCAGTGCCAAACTTCCTGGCAAACAGAGAGGGACAAAATAGAAATGGTGTCAGATTTTATTTTCTTGGGCTCGAAGTTCACTGCAAAAGGTGAGTGCAGCCATGAAATTAAAAGACACTTGCTCCTTGTGAGGAAAGCTAGGGCAAATATGGACAGCACATTAAAAGGCAGAGTAATCACCAGGCTAACAAGGGTCTGTATAGCCATAGCTATGATTTCCCAGTGGTAACCTTTGTATGTGAGAGCTGGACCTTAAAGAAGGAAGAATTGACATGATCTGGGATTCTGGAGGGAAATGGGTTTAAATATTGAAAGGATTTATATAATAACAGAGGTGAATGGAGGGAACAGGAAATTAAACAGGGTTTGGGAGGGGGTGATGGTTGAGTTGTTACTCCTGGAGGAAATGGCATGTAAATAATAATATACTAGTAAAGCTCTACAGAGTTTGAAGAAATATTGGAAGAATTTTTGAAAGGGTCAAGAGGAATAGGAAATAAAATATTTGGATTATTATCAAAGAATGAAATAATGGGAAGTATATTTCAAATATGGTATTGAGACATTTATATTAGGAAAGAAAATGTTGCCCCCAAATAAAGAAAATTAGTGAATTAAAGAATAATAGGGTACAGGAAATGGCACTTTAGAACATTTTACAGGTGATGTAAAACACCAATTATCACATATGATACCTGTGATGTCACCACAGTGCTGGAATGAGTGTGGACAGAGAGGACCATATTTATACCTTTGATGGGAGTATAATATTATTAAAAGGTTTTGGAGAATTATTCAGAATAATATTAATGATATTTCAAATAAAAACTTGGATTTAACCAGAATCAGCTTTATTTCAAGTGACTTCAGGGAGAATAAGAGCCAATAAAAAGTATTTATTTGAGCAAATGATATATGACACAAAATCAGCAATTGTTTTGAAACGGAAGGATTAGATAAAAATATTTAATGGAATTATATGGGTTTGATAACGTGGGAAATAAAATTTTGAAGTCAAGGTTTGAACCTGTTCTCTAGGACAGAAGAAAATTGGAAGGGTTTATTGTACTTTTCAATGAGACCCCAAGTCTTGTTGAAATAACAAGACTATTTCTTTGGTCCAGTTAAATTGAAGGAAGAAGAGTTAATTAAGCTGTTGTCATTTGATGTGCACGTGTTTTTAAATTTGTATTTCTTGTTATATATATGCTATTGCTTCTTATGTTTTGTTATTATTTTCTCTTTTGTGTGTGTGTTTTTTAAATTTTTTACAAAAGAACTGTGATGCTGGGGAAGACTTGAGAGCCCCTTGGGCTGTGAGGAAATCAAATGTCACTACTAAAGGAAATCAACCCTGGCTGTTTACTGGAAGTACAAATATTGAAGCTAAAGTTCAAATACTTCAGCCAAATAATGAGAAGACAGAACTCATTGATAAAGATCCTGTGGCTGGGAAAGACTGAAGGTACAAGGAGGTGGTGGTAGCAGATGAGATGGGTAGATAGTGTCATGGAAGCAATGAGCAGGAGCTTGGATAAACTTCAGGACCAGTAGTAGACAGAAGAGCCTGATGTGCTATAGTCTATGTGACCATAATGAATTGGACATGACTTAATAACTGAAAAAACCATTGTTTTTTGGTCTATCTATCTGTTTGACTTATCCTTCCTTCCATCACCTCAAGGTCTCTTAGCAGCTTATAAAGTTTAAACATAAAAAGGTGAAATATTCATAAAAATGAACATGGGAATGAAATTAAAACATAAATTGAAACTCAACAAGAAAGATTCAATAAATAAAACTCCAGTATCTTTAGATAAAACAATATAAAGTTAGTAGTAGGAAATTACCTTTCAGAAGAAATAAGTTTTCAAAGGTCTCTGAAAGGTTATGAGGGATGGGGCTATCTGGGTCAATAATGGAAGGATATTCGAAAGCTGGGAAGCAGCTTACCAAAAAGGTCGTATCCCACAAAAAAGTGGCCCTTCAGGCACTTTGGGATTTAAACCTCATAACAAGCACCTTTAACTGAATCTGGAAGCAGATAGATAGCTAAAAGAGTTGTTGAAGAACAGGACCATATCCATCACCTGGGAGGTCTGTTGAGCATTCTGCCAGCTTCCTATTCAGGACTGCAAGGGCATGCATGCCACCTGCTCCTCTCAGCCAGTGACTGCTGGGAGGAGACTGCTGAGGAAGGCAATGGTGACAAGAAAGTTCTGCTCTTCATCTTTCCTCATGCTCACCTTGCTTTTATAGACAGCTGGGCTTGCAAGGTGTTAGACCTTGCTCTCTTTAATGGGTTTGTATGCTGTGAACATTATAATGAACTCATTAGCACACATCCCTTGTTGCCATCAGAAATACCAGTGACTTTTAGCTGCAAAATATTTCCCAATCTGGTTCCAGTGAGCTACCAAAGGTCAGACTCCACTGCCTAGAATGGAAGCATGCCTACATTTTGTAAACTCAATGTGTGACAAATAAATAATTCATTTTTGTTCCTGCCAAGGCCATAGCATAATCCCTATATTAGGCTCTAGACTGTGAATTTATCCCAAATCTTTGTTCCATGGCATTCTGGTTATTGTTTGAGTTATTTCATTTCCCTAAGCTCCAAGGTAGGGGTGTGCATGAATGTATTTTTTTGCATTCAAATTCGAGTTGAAACGAATATTTGAAAATTTGATTTGATTTGAATTAAAAAATCTGAAGTTCCAAAAATTTGATTTGAATCCATATTATCCGAATCTGCACATTCAAAAATCAAATTTGAATTTGAAAATATGAATATTGACAGCATTTGTATCCATTATGCAAATTTGTGCGATTCCCTATGCATTGCATTCTTAACCCATATGCAACCTGAGACGTTTTCGCACGGGGGTGTTTGGAACGTGCGGGAGACAGCTGCGGACACGGCATCCGCATTGCCCGAGCGGGGCTTGCGCTCCGACGTGTCCGCAGCTATCTTTCTCGCGTTCGAAATGTAGAGCACTTTGAAGTGCTCTACATGCGTTCGAACGCGGACGAGCCGCCCGCAGGCGTTCGGGAGGAGAAGCGTTCGCGCCTGCTTCTGTCTCCCGAACAGCTGCGGGCCCGCCTCCGACGCCGGCGCGGCTTCGACAATCAGCTGTTTGACAATCAGCTGATTGCCGATCTGCCTCCGCGGCTGTCTCCGCGCCCCTGGCCGGCCTTTGCCGGCTAAGACAGCTCCCGGCGCTTTGAGCATTCGCACACAGACGCGCCGGAACGCGTTCCGGCGCGCCTGTGTGTGAAAGGTGAAAGCGCCCGGAGCTGTCTTAAGCTTCCTGCCTGAACGCGTTCCGTTTGGAGCGCGTTGCAGTGCGGAAAAGCCTCTGTTTTCATCCTGCATTATAAGTGCAAATTCATATAATTTTTTCAGAAATTCATATATGATATATATGAATCTGTTCATTTGAATTATTAGAATATCTGTATCAGATTTTCAAAAATCTGAAATTCATCCGAATGTGCAAATTCGAATATTTTAAAATCCAATTCGAATTTGAATGTCGATATTCGTTGGATTCAAATTGGATGTTCTAGTATTTGTGCACATTCGTAATCCAAGGTATAACATGGGGCCAATCAAACTCTATTATGACTGTTGAACAAGGCTATTTGCAGGGAGTTGTGAGCAGGTGAAAGTGTTGCCTTTGACTTTTGCTTAAGATGCCCAGAAGCTATTGGTAGGCCACTGTGTGAGACAGGATGCTGGACTAGATGGGCTGTGGCCTGATCCAGCTGGGTTCCTCTTATGTTCTCTTATGTTGTAGCTGTAATGAAGGATAGATACAACTTCCTACCAAGGGCTTGCTGTTAAGACAGCTCTTTCTGTGGTCTACTCATTGTTAAGATTTACTGGTTTCAGAAAACCTTACATGGCAGTCAGTGTGGTCAGGACGGAGTACTTTTTAGTGACTAACAACAATGTCAATTATACCCTTGGCGAATACCAGTAATGTCAGCACTGGTGCAGTTGTTGTTTATATTTTATATGGAAATTATAATGAAATTATGGACATACATTAGCTTTTACCTCCCAACAATTTTTTAAATGCAGAGATAAAAAAAAACCCACAACAACCTTGCCTTAGTAAGCCTCTCTCTTTAACCATGTGAAACATAAATTAGCTCCACTCTGCTGATTAAAAATATTGCTTACAGTGATTTGCCAGAAATAAAGTATTCTGAAATTTAAATTAGGTTAAGTATTTGTAGCAGAATGCCATCATAATTTTCCAAAGCAATAAAATCAGTTATCAGAATTAATGATACATGAAATTCATTTTATGATTTTACTTACATTAACTTCCTTCACTCCTCATCTGTTTTCAAACCAAGTCTCATAACTTTCTAATATACCTCTACACTGACTAGTGACCCTTTATGTGTTAAAGGACAGCAATATTAAGTGTTGCTTTTGAACATTAACTTCCTAAATATTTCCCTGATGAAGTTATAGAGAACACAAAAGAAGGCTATAGGGAATGATAGGGGTCTTTTCAGGCCGCTAAAGCCAAACTCCTCTGTTCTTATAGGATAGAAAATAAATAGAGAAGAAAGAGTATCATTCCCTTCCATCAGACAAGGTTGGGACTTGGGATGTGCACAGATATTTGAAATATTAGTTATTCAGACAAATTTGGATGAATTCAGACCTACATATACATTCATATACAAATTGAATATAGGGGTGTGCACAGAGCCATTTTCCACTGAATGGAATGTGGAAAAATTTGGCTCCAGTCGAATACCCCCACTCCCGGATGTGGGGGTATTCATATAGAATATCCATGTCCAGAATGAATAAATGCTCCCCC
>MTQE01002560.1:9258697-9293381 GCA_014337955.1 Aspidoscelis marmoratus | reverse complement strand
AAGTGGACTGAAGCTGAATTAAAACTTAGGTGTGAACACAGCCTTGGAGCTAGTTGTCATGGCTAGGACTGCACTTAGATGTCAGTTACTTATTCTGCTATATTTGGGTATTCCAGAATAAAGTATGTATATTCCAGAATATCTAAATATAGGGGAATAAGTCACTGATATCTGGAGGTAGTCTGGGTCACTTCCCCTCCATGCATGGGGTGAGCAAGTACCTTACTGAGCCCATTCATTCCCACCTCATTCATAACTCTGAAAATGATCAGTGTTCAGCCATAGCTTTATAAAGAGCAAATTGACACTTGCTGACTTGTTTTCTATTCCCTTCCTAATTACCCCAAGCATGGAATTTGCTGTTTTCATCGCTGCTACTGAAGGCCTAGCAAAAATAATTCATGAGTTCCCTTGACCTTGTGTTCCTTCTGAGATGCAAGATGTTGTGTAGATAATATAGTTGTGGGATTTGGAAAACTCTGAGAAGACAGTAAGGGAAGGTAACTCACGTAGGGGGAGAAATGCAAGATGAACCCTTGCAAACGTGAGGCCTTGGGCTACTGCCAGTTCACCTAATGGTAGAGCTACAGTACCTCTGCAACTGAGGGCTGCAAGCAGAGATTAAAAAACAAACGAACAGAACAACCCTGAGACACAACTAATTTTTCAAAGAAAATTCAAACCTAATTGGTGCCTGACATATTTCAAAAAGAATTCTTTCATATCACCGACTGATCTAAAAACAACCATCCAGATACTCCATACATATGCAATTAGTCATCTGCTTTAAAACATTGATAAACAAAATAGAGCAGGAGTGCTCAAAGAGCTTTCTTTAAGGATAGTTAATTCAACTGCATTAACTATGGATATATATTCTACATGTCAAGAACAGGAACAAAAAGACTTACGTATTAAGAGCTACATATCCTAACAAAAAGACTTTCATTTCAGAGGCTTTTGAATGATTAAATTCTGCATCCTTGATAGAGCTGAATTCCTCGCTCAGGGGCTTTTCAAGTCCAAATGAAGATGAACTCTCCCATGTTCCTTTTGTTAACACACATGGGTAAACAAAAGGCATAAAACTGGCCAGAGGGATAATCAACTATTTCACATATCTTGTTTATTCCCATAGAGCCACTGTTAGATTTCTGTTTGCTCTAAAATACATTGACTGAATTTCTGACCTTTTAAAAGAGCAGCAGCTTGAAGGTGCTCATTGGTAGAACCACCCTATGGAAAAGAGGACACTTATATTTTCAATACCTATGTAAAACAGGGGATTTTAGAAGGGATAGTATGCAGCCTTCACTGGAGTGTGGTCTTCAGTATGGGTGTTGTACAGGTTGTCCATATAAGCATGTTTGTGGCCATGAGGAGGACTCTGATGTAGCTCAGGGCTGGAGTTCTGCGTCTTAGGCCATGGTCACACACACCTGCACTTTAAACCTTCTTCAGTCCATCTTCAGATCTGACTGTTCACACCTTCTTAATTCTATCTATTTTGTTTGTGGACTTTCCACCCTCCATTTAGACTTTCTCGAATGGAAAGTGATTTTTTAAATCACCTGAACAGAGTTTTAAGCTATTATTGTGTGCAACGGAGTTGTTCTTGTTATATATTATTTATTTATTATTTGTATATGTATACCACCCTTCACCAAAAGTCCCAGAGTGGCTTACATAACAATCTACAGTTATGTTACATAAAAACATGCACTCTGCATGAGGTCGGGGGTGGGGGTGGGGTCACTGCTGGGAGCTGATGGAGGACCTTCCTAGTTTGCTCTTTCTCCAGTCCCCTCAGACTAAATGGCTCTTTTGATGACAGTTGAAGGAAGATGTGTGAGTGTGTGTGTGTGGGGGGGTAGCTAGTATTAGTTGATGGAGGGGCTTCCTACCTTGCTCTTTCGCTTCTACTCCGCTCAAGCTAAATGGTTCTTTTGGCGACAGTTGAAGGAGGGAAAGGCATCTGGTAGGAGTCAATGGAGAATCTTCCTAGCTTGTTCTTTCTCCTCCACTCTCCTCAGGCTTGATAGCTTTTCTGCTGAGAGTTGAGGGAGCGAGGGAGAGACAACCAGTGGGAGTTGATGGAGATTCCTCCTAGTTTGTTCCTACTCCTCTACCAAGTTCAGGACTTGCTTTTCAAAGGTCTTGAATCAGACGTTTTCGACTGCCTAACCTGTTTTTGAGTACAGTCTGTTCAGAAAAAGAAGACTGCTCCTGATTTCTTTTTCTTTGGGGACCTTTAATCCACTTAATATGTTGTTTATTGTAACATATGCATATTCTATACTATTCTCTCTCTCTTTTTAAAGCATGATGTGTCTATTTTCAGTCGAATAAGCAGAAGGGGTGCTTTCTCCCCTCAGTCATTGCATTACTGCGTCTGCCACAAATTCTGAAATGAGACATCCCATTGAGGCTTTAAAACCTATTTAAATTGAAAGTATGTAGTGAGGGAGAAAAAGAAGAATTGCCTTTTATACCCCACTTTTCTCACCCATTTAAGGGAACTCAAAGTGGCTGACAAAGCTTTCTATTCTTCTCCCCCACAACAGCCACCCTGTGAAGTAGGTGGGTCTGTGAGAGCCCAAAAGAGAGCAGTGACTAGCCCAAGGCCACCCAGTTGGCTTCATGGGGGAATCAGACCTTGTGACTGTGAGATAGGAGGCCAACACTCTAACCACAAGACCAAAGTCTATTAGGTTCTTAAGGTCGGGATTCCTGAATTTTGTGTATTCTGTAAAGTTGGACATATCACGCAGAAATGTTTATATGGCTTCCTTTGCCAGTGGTCGGTCAACAGATGTGAACAGACCAGTGACATGAAATGAGACCCTGATATTATCTCCTTTGATAGTTACATATTTTTTAATCTGGCCAAGACATTGCAAAGCTGAATTGCTGGAATGTCACTGTTTTCTATTAGGTGTGTGAATTTCTGCCCTCATCTCTTGCCTGCGTAGATGACCTACCTGACTGCCTCCATTTGATATATCCAGCGTGTCTGTGATGCTCTGCTGGTTCTTCTAGGCATTCTGAACCTGCCCACAAGGAGCCAATGAGATGCTGTAGAGAAACCATGCAAATACACTTCCTTTATGAATATTATTTACAGTTACATTAATTGGTCCAATAATTGTTTAGCCCCTAGCAGAAATATAACTACTATTTTCTGTTTTAGTATTTTACGAGTCAGCTACTAGTTTATTTGCAACTGGCAAAAAATTCAGTTTAAAAAGTTGAAAATAGAGAATGTTTCATGGCAAAGTGCAATTCTCCTGTTCAAATGATTTAATGTATAAGGGCAACTATTCTTTGCAATTCATCACATTATAGGCTTAATTAACTGCAAGATCATGTAATGAATTTCTAATCTGTCACTTCTCACTAGCAGGAGAGAGAAAAAAACTAACTCTCTCTACTGTTTTTGACAGTAAAAAATGGAATTGATTCAAGCTGAAAGTAATCAGTGATATTATGCATTTCGCCTTATAGAAACTTCCATTCTACCATCTCATTTGTAGAATGCTTTATAATTTCTTTTATGATATTAGAACATGTTTGAGGTTACTTTATCACTGAAAGACAGTGTACATTTTTCTTTCCATTAATTACTGGTTCAGTGCTCTTGACTTGTGTTCTTAAGCAGTTATATATTTTTAACTGTACATTACATTGAGTTGTTAAAAATCAATATATATATATATATAGAAACAACAGCAGCAGTAGTTATTGTTAACTTCATGACACCGTCTGGTAGTTTTGGGGTGAAGCATAGAAAGCTGGCAAGGCTGGTTATAGAGCATCCATGGATGGACTATTCATTAATTCAAACTGAGGTCATACCAGTGCTGGTCACACATAGGTCCGTACTCAGACCGTTCCCCACCTTGGGCTGCATTGCTCACACCTTTCTGCACAATTGACCTGAGCCTCATACACAGAACTCTTGGCTCTCTGTCCCTTTTGCTGTGTCAAATCTATCACCTCTCTTATTGGATGCCATTCTGTCACTCAAGGTTGGTGAGGGTGGGTGCTTCTTTTTCAAGCTGCCCCCTCACCCCTCCATGCTCCCTTCTTTTTTTATATGCTTTTCTTTTCCGTGCAATTAACTTTTTTAAATAATAATAAATTTGCAGAAAAAATGCTAGTTAGAGGAATCATACACATAAACTGAGGAGAGTAAAGATTTGCACAAATATTCATGACATCCGGAATTCATACAAATATGTATGAATTTGTTGATTTGTGACCGAATTGAACAGGGCCTGCATTTGTCAGCCCTATTCGTCCATTACTTGGATTATCCAGTATTTGTAGAAGCTTCGGTTGAGACTTTGACAGATACCAGATGCCCCTTGGCCTCCTCCCATGGCCTCCCATCCCCACCATGGCCTCCCATGTGCTCCCTTACCTTTTGGGGTGTGCTCCGCTGTCAACCTGTCCTCTTTCTCCCTCTCCTGTAGGGATGTGCACAAATATTCAAAAATCCCAAAATCGGATTTGAATCCAATGAATGTTGACATTCACATTTGAATCGGATTTAATAACATTCAAATTTAAACATTCGAATGGATTTCAGATTTTCTGAAACATTCATTTGAATGATTTGAATGTACAGATATGTATGTAATTTGTATCTGTACATTTAGATCATTCGAATGAATGCTTCAGAAAATCTGAAATCCGTTCAAATGTTTAAATTCATTGGATTTGAATCAGATATTTGGATTTTTGTATATCCATAAGCACAAATATGTATAATATTTGTACATATACATATGCATCATGCATGCGTCTGGAGAAATATTATACGTATTTGCACTTATAATACGGGATGAAAATGGGATGCATACAGGATAAAACGGGATGCATACGAAATGCACACAGATACATATAACAGATACGAATGTTTAAATACAAATCTAACATTCAAATGAATAGATTCAAATGTTACAGATTCAAATTGGATTTTTTTGACATTCAGATTTTAAACATTCAAATGGAATTGAATGTTTTGACATTTGATTCAACTCAAATTTGAATGCAAAAAACAAAAACAAACAAACAAACAAAACCTACTCTCCAGAACCTGAAATCAGGCCTTTAGGAACCCAAAAAAAAAGGCACTTTCAGTTCTGGGGTCAGGCAAACTGGAAGGCCTATTTCAGCCTCTGAAGGCCTATTTTGGGCTCTGGAGAGGATGGAAAGAGGCCCGGGACACTGTGGGACATCACCTTAACATTTGGGGCATGCTCCACTGGCATCCCATGCTTCTTTCTGACTCAAAGAGAGAAATACTATATCAGATATGGCTGAAGTTTGCAAATATTAAACTAAAATGGGGTGAGTCTTCCAAATTAAAAGAAACATATACTAAATCTATAGACAGATGGTACAAAACCCCGTACCATATTGTGTAAATAACCAAAATGCTGAAGAGGCTGTGTAGTTCATCTGATTTTTTTTTAAACTTATCTGGAAATGTCCTAAAATAGACACCTTCAAAAAGAAAACAAAGGTCCCCTCCAACTCTACCATTCTATGATTCAAAAGATTAAATTATTTTTTAATTATCAAATCAGTTCTCTTGTAATCTATTAAATATTTATCAACAAACTCTCATGCATTTTCTCTTACATGTAGCCTATCTGGCTATAGCAAAGAAGTGTTAATGGGCTGATAAGTTGAAACTAGTGGAATAAGAACATAAGAGAAGCCCTGCTGGATCAGGCCACAGCCCATCTAGTCCGTTGCATACAGTGGCCCACCAAATGCCCATGGGCATCTCAAGCAGAGACAAGGACAAACCTATTCCTTCTCTCGAATCCCAGCAAATGGCTCCCCCTCCCATGATTAATGAGCGTATAACAGTCCAAATATCTGCATTAATTTCTCCAGACTATAAGATTGGCTGCTCTAGGATTGGCTCACCTTTGCTGGAGGCCTCTCTAGACATCAAGAAACTAAGTAGCTCTGATAAGACATCCTTTGTTAAATTTCCCTTCCAATAAAGGGAATAATTTATTTTATCTAAACCTAAATATGTACTTTTTTCATGCTAGTATTCAACCATCACATACTTAAAGAATTGGATTGGGGGATGAGGAGAACCATTGTTGCATTTTCTCTTTGTGGTCCATGTGATTCAATTCAAATTGAACTGAACCTGAAAAAAAGTTTGTGCACATGCCTTCCATACAGTACGATATTCAAAAGGTAATCTATATTTTAAAAACACAGTTTTCTGGCTGAGGAAAGTAAAAATAAAATAGCTCTGCATTCTGCCCCCCTCCCCTATGTATAAAATAAACCTGATTGCTAACCTATTTATTTATTTTATTTATTTGTATTTCTATCCTGCCCTATACCCGAAAGTCTCAGGGCGGGTTACAATATTATATTAATCTTAGACAGGTCCCTGCCCTCAGGCTTACAATCTAAAGAGACAAGAAACAAAAGGAAAATAGTGTGGGAGGGAACAGGCAACAGCAAAAAGCCAGCACTTGAGCTCTTCAATTCCAGTTTTTTTCTCCGTTTCTTATTGCTGGAATTTTCCTATTAACTTTACTTTGAATTTTCTCTTCATTGATGACAAACTGGATGATGGCAAAGATGGTCAGCCGGTATCAGCCCCACCCGGCTCGGCCTCAGGACCAGATATTTTCTCAACTGGTGGATTGTCTGCCGTAGTCTCTTTGCCATCTTCTGATGGGAGTAGTTGGAGGAGGGAGAGGCACTGCTGGGAGCAAGATGGCAGAGCTCAGCCTGCTGCCTCTTCTCCACTCCTCAACCTATTAGCTGCTTGACATAAATATATCACTGGGGAACTTCTTAGAAGACTGGGGCAGCCTTTGATTACAGATGCAATAGCTGAGTTGGTTTTCCCCACTATTGTCGTATTTGACCATTAGAGATATTATTTATGCAGTTCAGCTGCAAATCAATCAAGTGTTCCTCCAGAGTGCAGAATGATTTTTCATTCTCTTTTTAGTAGTATGCGCAGAACATTTTTTTCTGATTTGTTCCAGGGTTAGAACAAAATTGAAATATCTTAAACAATTCTGAATATTCACCAAATGTTTTCCCCACTGCAAACACTACTGTTTTAACTGATATTGTGCTGTTTTTAACATGTTGGTTTTTACACGTTCTGATGGTTATTATTCTTTTGATATCGTTTTTTTATATGCTGGATATGGGAATAGGTATATTTGACTTGAGCCCATGCTTTTGTCAAACACATGGGGACTGGTCAATTAAAATTCTGCTCTGTATTTGGACTAAATTTTATCCAATTCATACTAAACGGAGTGCATGGGGATATGACCTAAGTCCTTAGTTAGACCTGGATAGTGCCTACATGCTGTATAGAAGTCATCTTCACTGGAGCAATTCCATACGTACTTCAATCGAAAATCTCCCCATGCTTAGGCCCCTTGACTTCTTAAGAAAACAAGCATTTCATGTTAGTCCCAAGCTTCATGTTTATTGCAGATGATGCTGAAAGAAATGAGCCAAAAGCAGACTGAAAAAGTTGAGATCTGGAAACTGGGATCCATTCAACAGGAGTCAGAATTGTGTAATTCTTCTGAGAGTGAGTCTGATCAAGAGAAAAGGGTCAGAGTGTTTTAGGCTAGTTTACTATTGGTGGAACAAGAATTCCAGAAGAGAGATATAGGGATATAAAACTAGAAAGAGAGGATAAGGGGGAGGGCGATTTATATGAAATGTTCATTCCCATTTCCGATAGCATCTGACTGCTTCTACATGTGAGCTGTCAGATTCTGCCAGATCCTTAAAATCTTTACCACATATCTGCTGACAGTTTCTGTGACATGTTAAAACTTTGCATCAAATTCTCTCGCATACTGACTGCTAACACATATTCAACTATGTCAAATGTTGATGTTGTATATCAAATGCTTTAGATTGGAAGAATAATTTCCATGGAAATTTATTGGTAGGGGATTGTAAAGAGAGAGAGAGTTGCATGGTAGTTCATTTCCAGGGCAACATCCACATGGGGTCTAGTTGAGCTCCCCCGCCATTGACAAGGGGCTATGGTGTTTGAATGTTGGGCCCATAGGGTTCTCGGCATTCAGTCCCTGAGCTGCTGCATCCCCTGACTGTAGCATTCTTACTGTTGTAAAGGTTGTAGAATTACTACTTTGTATTTTCCACAGCAGAACTGATGGGTCAACTCAAGAGAAGGGCTAACTGGAGCCTCTCACCTCTCTGACCGTAAAATGACCAAACAACAGAATGCATGGATAATTGGTCCATATCTTGTCAATCTCTAGTAGAAATGTGCACAATTTTTGTGTGTGTTTGATTTGATTCAGATTGAATGCAAGGAAATTTGCATTCATTTGAACAGAGCCCCTTTGAATGTGGTAGGATTAGAATTCAACACAAATATTCTTTGAAGGCTATTTGAATCTAATTTGAATTCCTGCTGCCAGTTATTCCTACAGATCACCAATGGATCTGTATGGCTCCCCTACAGATCCTGTATGGTTCCACTCTGATTGCATCAAATATGCTCTGAATCCACTCCGCATTGGTTTTGAACCTGCTCTGGATCTGCTGATGATGTGACTGCGTAGCCTCTTTCCCTCCTCCTCACATTCACAAATATAGCAAATCTTTCAACAAATGTATGGAAGCATTTGCTTTGCATTCAAATGCCAATCTTTGAAAGTTGCCAACATTCGATTCAAATTTGAATGTATGAATTTGAATGAATTTGATTGAATTTCAAATGTGATGAATATTTGTGCACATCCCTAGTCTCTAGATATGTTCTGACAGGCTTGAAGACTGTTATCCCATTTAATATCAAATTACATTTGTTCAGTATGGAGCCCTGTGCCCATAACTACTGTGATAATAGCTGTGCATGGAGGGGATAGTCAGAATTGTCTAGAGTTTTCTGGCCATCTGGTTTGCACCAAGTAGATTCTGGTTACACTAAAATTGCAGGGTGGTTGCAGGCATATCAGTGTCATGTTATGTACTAGAACTGCAGGAACAAATTTTGTATAAAGAGAAACCATCTTGAGTGTTAGGGGTATCCTTACACCACAAATGTCAGCGAGGCTTCCTCTTATGCCAGAAAAGTTCCCAAGCTCACTGTTTTGGGGAAGAAACACCAGAGGAGTTATGGAGGTTGCATGCCCTCAAAATTCCAATGGTCCATTGGCCCCCAAAGGTTGCTGTAAATCTGTGGAGAATTTATGAACTAATACAATTAGTAAATGGGCCTGTTATGGTGACTGTGCTAGCTGTAATGTTCACATGGGTGAAATTTATGAGTTTATTTTGAAAAATGGAATGCTATAAAATCAATGGCAGGCAATGTCTTATTTTGTGAATTGCTCAAATGATGTCCCTTTATAAGATTACTTGCTGAAGTAATTCCAGACTCACAGAATAGTTTTATCAATGATTGACAAAATGAAGCATCTCCTCTTTGGCTCCAAGGCAGCTTCAAATTAGGTAATTTAGGTGGATAGGGAAGATGCCCCATTGCAGCAAAAGGTGCCCTGGGCTCCTCCATTTTGGAATGCAGTGACATGGCATGAAACTCCAACCTGCAAACAAGATGTCTTTTGTGAAGATTGCACTAGTAATGGGGGTGGCAGTTGGTCTTAAGAAAAGATTAGATATTGTGCTAGAAGATCAGCAATTTCACATTTGAGTCTTTTAAGACAGATGAAGGCCGTCTGATCCCAGAGGTTTGCTAGCTTTTAGATTATCAAGACATGTGAGGATCTCCTCCTTGGTTACCTCTATTCAATTTCATTCTTCTGACTCCTAATATAATATGTCCAAATTATACTTAATAAAGTGGTATGCAAAGCTACAAGTCTGTGGGAGACTAATATATGGAATTCATGTGGCTATGCTATTGAGGCTATTTCTGTACTTACATCCCTTAATCCAGATTTAAAAGATCTGGATCTTTTAAATGGGGTCCTCGCTGAATCTGGTCCTTGAAGATCTGGATCTTGGTGAGGACCCCATGCGTTTGCACTGGCCATCTAGCACCCAATGTCTATGGGTGCTTAACATGGTCACAGTGTGAATGACAAAGCTCTAGGGATGTGCACGAATATTTATGGCATCTGGAATTCATACAAATATGTACAGATTTACTGAGTTTATCTATTCATTCATGAATCGGATTATCTGGTATTCATAAACACTTTGGTTGAAGCTTCGGCAGATACTGAATGCCTGGGGGCTTCCCCCCATGGCCTTCTGCCCCCCGTGGCTTCCATGAACCCCCTTACCTTTTGGGATGCACTCCAGTGGCATCACGGGCCTCTTTCTGGGCACTCTAGAGGCTGAAATAGGCCTCCTGGAGCCCAGAAAATGCAGTTCTGACTCCGGGGTCAGGCAACTAGTGGGCCAAGTATGGTAAGGCAAAGTCTTTGCTCGCAGAGTGAGGCAACCTGTACCATTTGCACTTCAAGGAGTTGCTTCCAACTCAGAAATGGCTCTTTCTATCAAGAGCGCACTGAGGGTCAACTATGTGTGGAGGATGATTAAGTGCTCCACACATGTACTTACTGTGGCCTTCGCCAGCTCCAACGAGGCCCATCCATTGGGCCCCAGTGATGGTGCCGTTGCACGTTCACTGGTGCCGGCATCCGAAGCAAAGATGGACACATGTACTAGCAAGTGCAAATGCCAGTACATATGTGGGCAGGTTCACCTTTCCTGTTCCCCAGACAGGATGGGAAGTGCAAATTTGCCTCTGGCCTCTCTGTGTTAACAATGCTGTTCTTGCTTTTATGTTGAAAGGCTTTCCTGCAGTTATCTGGAAACGTTTCCAAAGACCTTTGGCGACCTTGGACTGTAAACAGCATGATCACGTGCTACTGCTGCTGTGGTGGTACAACAAACTGTTTACAAGCTGGATATGTCAGGTGGATTCTGTTCCAGAAGAAGATTGCTGGCAAGAGAAGATACATCAAGCAGCCTGCTTTTCACCTTGTCACTCTATGAGCATCTTAGCAATGCACAGAACAATGTAGCCTTTTATCTCCTGAAGCAGGTTTTGGATGAGAGGTGCAAGATAACAGTCTTGCATCCAGAACAGCTCCAGGGTTCCATGGGTGATTCTACAAGGCAGTGATGAGATCAGGGAAGTGGATTGGAAAATTGCAGTTGTCATTACTTTGCATTTGAATGCACTGGAGTGCGGATGAAAATGCCATTCTGATGCATGAGATTCAGATAGTGGAGAATGCATAGAAATCACTGAATGTGATTGATGTGTATGATCAATCACATTCAGTGATTGTGACACATCAATTGGGGAGTTGCTTACATAAGTTTCACAAATAACAGACGCTGTGATTGTTATCTATCTATTATTGCCTTTTGCAGCGCAGAAATGAGCATGTTTGCTTACATCTGCAGGCACTGAATCATAATTGCTTAAATAGATATTGACTGACTGAATAAATAAATGAGTTTATATAATTTTTATTAAGCTCCTTGCTCGCTCAAAATGACAGTATCATAATTCCATGCTTCTCATTATTGGTTGTTAGCCAAACTTTGATTGATAGTATTGTTTTAGTGTTTTATATCTATATCTGCAACTAAATGTGTACATGTATTTATCAATTACATGTTGCAAAAACAAGATCCTGCTTCCCTTTTTGCACTTTTTCTTTAACAGATCAAAATTATATAGCATAAAATTATGGTTAATTTGAGTCATGAGTGGCTGCTATACAATCATTCATGACTCATATCAAATATGGTTTTATGAATGAAATTGTGCCGATTTTCTAGACAAGATTCTGGTCATTTGTAAGCTACTGCTCTGTCTCCACAGCATTTATTTATAAATCCACAGTATTTTGAACCACAAAGTCAGGGAGGAATATTTTCAAAGCCAAACCATTAACTAACATTCTATCAGAGAATTCTATATATTAGTCTCCTGCTCGAGGAAATGGCGGCTTGAAAGGTGAACCCCATCTTACAGTTTCTTTAACTTGTTCTTGATCTAAATCCATCTGCAAAAGTAATTTGTATATCATAACAATAGTTGTTCTTTTGCCTTTTTAAAGTTATATTTTCCACTTGTGTTTTTCCATTTCAAAGATCAGTCTTTTTAAATGTTCTTTAAATACATCTAAACATTGTTCATATATAAACCATTATACATTCAAGTCTTTTTGATTTAATGGATCTCTCAATTTTAAAACAAGTTCATTTGTTACATCATTTCCAATTAATAATGCTTCTGGTGCCATTTCTGGAAGCACTTCATGGGCCGCATTCCCATTACAAGCTTAATACGGTTTCCCTAAACCGAAATAATAGAACCGGATGAAAACGCAAATTTGCCTGATCCCATTACTTTCAACTTAGTCACGTTCAATCAGGATTCTGAGTACGTGACTCAAGGGGGGACTCAAGTGGCTACTTTCTAAAAGCTGCTTTTCGGGGTTGCCCTGCCCTCTTCCTCTTGGCGTGAATGCGCTACCCATAAGGGACCCCTTCAGGGAGCCTAGCTGGGTGGCTGGGTGGCTGCCACTTGCCTGGATGGAGGAAAAATGGCACTGGGCAGCCAGCGATTCTTTCCCCTCCTCTCCCCATTGCTCAGGGCACACAGCAGCAGCGGCAACTCAAGCCCCCTTCGCCCGCTCACCGCCACAGCCTTAAAAACATTCACACATCTCCCTGAACCTGCAGCTGCTTTCCTTTCTTTTCCCTTTCTAAAGGTCAGAACTTTCAGAATTGTGCAAAATTGCAACATGGTTATCAGGTGTGAAGTGGGTAGATCGCTACAGTGTAGCGGCTGCTGTAAGGGGTGGATTTTTACAGTAAAATCACTATCTTTGGAAGCAAGCTATTGGAGGAGGGAAACCCTAAACATGCATTCTTATCCCACTAAAACTGTACCGTTCCCACAGTTAGAAATGTAAAACATTTGAAATGCACAAACCGGAGCGAGACCTGTTGAAATGAGTGCTAACATTTACAATGCTTTGGGGTGATTTAACATGTGGAAAGTGTGTTAAGCCAACCTGACGTGGGGACTGCGAGGATCGAAACCATTTCGAAACCGTTTTAAGCTTGTAATGGGAATTCACTGCTGGAGTGCCACAGCAGGACTGAACAAGGTGCCATTTTGGTCCCATTTCCCAGGCCAGAGATTCAATATTGGGGAGATGGGGCTTGCCATAGCTCATGCTTGTGTGAGGATGATAGGGACTTATTCTGGAATATGTTCCAGTGTAACACTAAATGTGAAAAGTGTCATGGAAACCTCTGAACTGATGTCTATAGAGATATCAGGATTTTGCTTCAAATCCCATTTCTTAAATAAATAAATAGTGTCCCAAAGTAACCAATCACATGATTCTTGGGGTGATTTTGCACTTCCCTCCTCATTCTGTGGATGGGAAAGATGTACGATAAACTAACCTTGACCAAAGCTCACACTTGTGAGCACTAGTCACTGGCAGCTCACCCACCCACCCCACGACTGTTCATGATCAATCGCTAGCCTGTTTGATCGCTGAGCTGCTCCTCTTCTGGGTTCCACCATCTTGAGTGCAGTGTCCTCCATGACTGCACATGCACCAGCACCATTGCTATGATGATGCTGAAACTCTGCACAGTCGCAGCCACATCAAGGGATCACTGGAGCTGCCAGGTAAGTTCTGATCATGTATGGGCATGTGTGGAGCACAATTTCATGCTCCACCACTAGTGCATGATTCGTGAACATCTGGGGAGGCAGGGGATGCTTGCAGGTTGTAAGCACCTCCTGCAGTTGTGAATGCACCTGCCCAGATGTTCACCTATCTCAAACTAAAGGCCAAAGTGTGAATTGGCCTTTAGTTGTGTGATTCAGGTTGAGGCACAATTTGCAGCAGCAGAAAACTTCAAAGTCTACTCTTGATGATATTAGGTCCTGGGGTACAAACTACTTTGAAGCAGTTACTTTCCAGAGGAGTCAGTGTTGGGGTAATGTGTGCTAACTCATGGGCTAGAGTTCTGGGTAGACTTCCAGTTGGTGTTCTGGCTAGGGATTTAGGAAATGTTTTGTGATTGCAGAAGACTGCTTTGGAACCTCAGTTGCATGGGCTCCTTCCGCTAGGAGTCAGTGTGGCTGCAGTCTGAATCCTTTGCTAGACCTGATTCATGCCAGTTGTCTAATGTGAGTTTCTTTTCATCCAGTCCAACTGACTGTCTTGCAGCAATTTTATCCATATTTTCACCAAGACTCTGCTTCCCTATTCAGGCTGTTTGTTTGCTTATTACAATGCATATTTACCACCTTTCTGGCCAAGGACATTCAAGGAAATGTATAATACATTTTTATTTTGTATTTTAAGTAAGTGGAAGAATTACAGTATCTTGCCCTTTCTGTATTTTTTTTAAACAGTGAATGAGATGTGATATAGTCTGAAAAGATAAAATTGAACTTTGTTATCAAGCTTTAAGACCCCATTCTTCTGCTTAACCATGTGTATTACTTAAATTTCAATTTAATTTGCCTAAGTTCCTTCAATGCAGAGTCCTTGTTTGGTACATTTATTAATTTCCATTGCACATGGCCCTTTTCTGACTAAAAGGGGATATATTATTTAGTCATTTTGAGTACACCATTCATCATGGTACGAGACTGCATGTAATCCTAAGTGCATAAATAATTTATTGCTTACTGTAGTTCACTGTACAGAAGACATTTTGTAAATTCCAGTTAAAATAATCAAGAGATTAATTACTTGATTGAATGTTACTTATTAAGCTAAAACAATTCTTTAAAAGATTCATGAAAACTTGGCATACAACAATAGTTTTATCCATCACTGAATGAGAATTAAATTTACCATGAAATAGGACCAGATCTAGCAAACAAGCATTTGTTAATAGGGAGTTTCAGAGTGTCACTTTGTTCCTGAAAAGAATTTTTAAAGCCTTAAAGCTTTAAAGCCTTCTTTAACTACCTAGTACCTTCTAAGTTAGTGCTGATGGTATTCAGACATAACAAAATGGGTGTCTCAGAGAGACAGTGTGTGGCCTTTGTGTTCCCATTCCAAGTCTAACCCACCTCTTCTAGCACAAAAAGTTCATGAGAGAGGGAGGGGCAGATGTGTGTGTGAACAATCTCACCTCAACATCCTTTCTAAGCTACCTAAGGAAGTCACCCCAGAGGTACTTTTTTTGCCGTGTTTGATCACAGCCTCTGTTTGGCACTTTGAATTGGGTAGAGTTGCTAAAGACTGTCTGGCACTTTGCAATCTGTCTGTGGAACCTAGACCCAGGTAATTCACAGGTGAGCACAGTGGAAATTGGGCAGGGAATTCACCTGCATTGCCTTCCATGGAGCAGCCACTATTACTGCCATCCTGATGGATGGAGCAGCATCATGCTTGCATGCAGTGTCGTTGTCCAAGTGTATTGAGGTTCTCCATGCCTGAACAATGATGCTGCAGAAGAGGTGGTGATAGCAACCAGCCTGGATAGCTTTAAGAAAGGGTTAGACAAATTCATGGAAGCCAGGTGCATCGATGGCTACTAAAATGGATGCCTAGTTACAGCCTCCAAGTCAGAGAGACAGGCAGGGAGTCAAGAGCAGGTGAAGGTTCCACCTTCATCTGCCCGAGAATGCCCATTGGTGGACAACTATTGTGAGACAGGATACTGGATTAGATGAGCTGTGACCTAATCCAGCAGGGGGTCCTCCTATGTTCTTATGAACACAACATGTGTGATGCAACTGTGCCCACAAGGGCAGCAGCAGTAATGGCAGTCATTTTGTGGATCTAGAGTTATTTATTTATTTATATTTATATTTATATCCCGCCCCATACCCAAAGGTCTCTGGGCGGCTCACAACAGCTGGCATAATTCCTAATCTTTTGGATGACCTCCAACCCAACGGTATTTAGATTTCCCAGATCAACTTCAGGGTTGAGTATGGGGGGAAAAGGAAAAGCAAGCAGACAGAAATATTTAATACTGTTGTGTCACTTCACTTTCCTGTGCAGGGTATTTTGCCCCTCCCCTGTACACTTCTGGTTCAGCTGTTTCCTTCTGTGTGTCACTGAGCCTGGTCACATTTACCTACCCCTATACCATGTTCTTTTCTGCTACAGAAGATGGTGTCATGCACCCTGAATCTTTGCATCCTTATCCAAACAGCATATAGAGAGTACAATGTATGATGGCAAACATTTGAAGTATTTGTACAATGCCAAAGTCAGATTCCTTAGTTGGGAGCTGCCTGCCTGCTTGACAATGGGAAGAAGCAGCTCCAGTCCAAGGTTGCATATGAAGAAGAAGAAGAAGAAGAAGAAGAAGAAGAAGAAGAAGAAGAAGAAGAAGAAGAAGAAGAAGAAGAAGAAGAAGAAGAAGAAGAAGAAGAAGAAGAAGAGTTGGCTTTTCTATCCCACTTTTCTCACCCATTTAAGGGGACTCAAAGCAGCTGACAAAGCTGTTCTATTCTTCCCACAACAGACACCCTATTGGGTAGGTGGGGCTGTGAGAGCTCAGAAGAGAGCTGTGACTAGCCCAAGGACACCCAGATGGCTTCATGGGGGAGGGTGGAATTGAACTGGGTATTCCCAGATAAGAGTCTGGCTCCCTAACCACTAGACGACTATGAGGCTGAAGATGCTGCAATGGGATGTTAAGTGTCACTCAGCAAGCCTGTCTGAAACAGTGGGGAGGACAGGCATATCTGTGCATGGGTGTGAACATACAGGTGTGGAATGTTCAGCTGATTCACCACACACTACTACTGCATTCAGTGTGAATGGTCATTAGGGCTGCCCAGGTTTGTGCTTATTTTGAAGTCCAGAAGGAGGAGGGAGGGAGGAAATTACCTTAATCATCTTGTCAGTAGAGCAAGTAAACTCTCCTCTCAATGCTCAGGGGGATGCAAAAATAAGATGGTGGTTTCTATATACTCAGGGAAGAAATTTAATTTAATTTAAGCTGCAAATTGAAAGAGACATACCTTTTAAGATTCTGCCTTCCTGCCCTCCAGCCCTTTGGGCTTCAGGACTTTGACAGGATGATGAGGCCATGGAGATGAGAAAATATTAGAATAACTAATTTAATTGCCTGCAGAACTGAACACCAAAGAGAGGAATTCATGTGTTCACTTGTTAATACTTTTTGTTGACAGAGAAGGAAGTAAAAGACATGCAGATGCCCAGTCATGGGTTCACTGACATGCTAGATTCTCACATCTGAATGGGAGAGGAAGGTGAAAGCACTGGGTTCTGTGAGATTATCAACAGGATCAATTATAATCTTCAGGTCCACTTGAGAGAAAATAAGGATGCCCAGAACAAGTGGTAGGGCACACTGAAAGGCATGATGCTGGACTAGATGGGTTGATACAGCAGGGCTCCTCTTATGTTCTTAAGAATGTCCCTGGTCCAGAGATCCATATCAGGAGCGCAAGTGCGGGTCTTCTTATTGCTGGTGTCCTGGCTACAGGTCCAGCCCTTGACTTCTGCTGATGACCATTATTGTCACCCATGATTCTTTTAACAAGGACATACTTAGATTGTGAACAGCTGTGGACACATAGGAAATTAAGAATAAAGAACATACACTTGGCCAGTCATATGCAAACAGCTGCTATATAGCCCATCCTCAACTCCAATCCTTTGCACTAGAGATTTTAGCTATGTAGTTGGAGAAATGTTTGCAAATGGAAAACTCAACTGGAAGAACTCTGACCATCCAGCACAACCAAGACCAATGAGCTACCTCATTCAAACTTGGGTCAGATGAGGACTGCTGTCAGGGTTGCAAAACCGCATCAGATATGTCATGTTCACATGCAAGGATGGTAAACAGGTCTAATCTTGTGCATAATGGAGGACAGAGAGATAATGAAGCCAACAAGCGTTGTTGCTGTTGTTGTTAGCAAGATAGTTTCGTATGCTTGGAATTTTAAGGGCTTTTTTGTACTTGCTGGTGTTCCTCGCCACATGTTAGTGCAGAATACAAGAGTACCTGCCCACTCCTGGTATTCTCCATCTGCACAGGAAGGAGCATAATCCCTGATCTGAATTACCAATAGACCTCAACACTGAGAACTACCAATCTACTAGCTCAGCCTAGTCCAGAGCATGGACTACCAGGGGACCTATTTCGGAAGCACACCAAAGTGCACTGCCAAAATGGGTTCCCTGGGGGCTCTGAAGCTAGGAACCTTCATTCTTAACTCTTTGGAGCCTTCAGAGAGTGGCCCCAAAACTCACACAAGCTTTGGGCTCAGTATACGTACTGGTCTGAACCAGCACTCCTGTGCAGATGGCACTATTCTGAACCATAACTTGCCGTGGTCTGAATCAGATGACATTACTAGTCCAGAACTGCTGGTTTGAAACAAGCAAGGTAAATCCCTTAGAAGGTGGAGAAAATCTTTTAAGAGCAGAGGATATGGTGCCAATTCATCAGAGAGGTCTATTCACCCTCCACCTGTACACTTCATCAGGAATGAAAGAAGAAGGAAAGCACTGGCTCTTTCACTGATGGTGGTGTCTCCCTTGTTTTGGCCTCCTGAGAAGCCATCAAATTAGCTCAATGCTTTCTGATCTTACAGTAGGTTTTGTTGTTGATTTTACAGCATGCAATACTATTTCAGATGTGACAAACAGAAGAGGATGGGCAAAAAATGGTCCAATCTTCAAAGAACATCTGCTTTTCTAGGGAAATGAGGAATATCTTCTTGGTACTTGACTGGCAAATTTGGAGCTGTCTGTTTGTTGGTGCAGCCATTGTCCAATCACAACCTTCTTTTCTTTTTCTGAGTTATCGGGAAGCCCCTTAGGAGCCCCAAAAATGATCCTTTGGCTTCTATTATTAGTCTAGTTAAATTAGCTCTCCCAGGAGCAGAGGATATGGTGCCAATTCATCAGAGAGGCCTATTCACCCTCCACCTGTACACTTCATCAGGAATTGTGGAATTAATTCCTGCTCTTGGAAAAGAAGGGGGGGGGTTAAAAAAAAGAAGCTTCAGTTCATTGCTGTTTTGAAAGGTTGTATTTTTACGAACTTAATTTCTTTGAATGTTGCCCTTAGGTTAATTTCCAGTTTGCACTCTTCTTACTCTGTAACTTTGCATTTTTGACATTGACCTTTTGATAAGCAGTAACCCATCAAATTATATTTATATGCACGGTGATTTCCCCTGACTTCCCTGGCAACACTGTTCTCAAAATGTGTGAAAGGACAAGTGAAGCATGGCCTGCCAAGACTGCATGTCTTTCTGCCAGCTGTATCTCTCTCTCTCTCTGTATGTGTGTTTAAACAGTCATGAAATAATTCCCAAACGGGACACATAAACTTGTTAACGTCTGCTGGAATTGTAAGAAAGGGGGCTGATTCAACGATAAAGTAGAGTGAGGGACTTATCTCAGGTATCAGATGCTGGAAACGGGGAGCAGTGGTAAAGGCTTTGTCCACATGCCCTCTGAGGTGGCTTGGAGATGTTTGAAGATGGGTTCTTTCCCATGCCAGGCTGCCCATCCTCTCTGTAATGAACATTACATGCCAGAAAAGGTGTATTAGAAATGGTCATACACTGCTGTCTCTAAGGTCGTATCCACATTTCAGAAGGCAGTGAAGACACATCTCTTTGCCCTGACCTTTGATTAAATGGGGATATACTTTGCCCTTTCCACTTGCAGATGCTACTGTTTTAATACATACTGTTATTGGTTTAATAATGTTTGATTTTAAATGTTATTACCTGCCTGGAGACTTCCAAGTATAGGGCAGAATGGATGGATGGATGGATGGATGGATGGATGGATGGATGGATGGGTGGGTGGGTGGGTGGGTGGGTGGATGTCCAGACTGGGTTTATTTTTTGTAATTAATGTGGAATCATCATTGGATTGTCATGCGTGTTTAGCTATCTCATGTAGTCATTCTGGAATTTCAAAGCAATGTAGTGAAATAAAGCTATTATGGGGAAAAGAATTGTCATAGCAAAAAATCTTGCCATCCCGATAACGCATTCTAGTCTGGATTAATGCTGTGAGAACTTTCAAGAACATGAGCAAGACTTTGGCATGAGTGTGAAGTTGTGAAAGTCGGTGGCTGTATGCCATTGGTTCTCCATGTAGCCAATAGGGAGCTTTTCTTTAAGGTGTGGAAACCAGAAGAGAAGAAAAAAAAAAAGAAGAGCTGGCTTTTCTATACTGCTTTTCTCACCCATTTAGGGGGATTCAAAGCAGCTGACAAAGCTTTCTATTCTTTTCCCCACAACAGAACACCCTGTGAGGTAGGTGTGACTGTGAGAACCCAGAAAGAGTGCTGTGACTAGCCCAGGGTCACCCAGCTGGCTTGTGGAGGAGTGCAGAATCAAACCCAGTATTCCCAGATAAGCTTTCTTCTTCTTTTAACCCCCCCTTCTTTTCCAAGAGCTTCCTAACCACTAGACCAAACTGGCTTACAAGAGGAGGCTGTATAACATGGGTGACATTTTCTTGACAGGCCAGATTAATTCCCATATTTAGCAGCTTTGAAATATGCTATTCCTGCTCTTGTGTGAGAACTATATAGGACTATTACGGTATGAAATAATGGAGTATAGCAAAATAATTACGTGAAATCTGGAGGCAGCCTAAGGTACCTCAACAGCAATAAAACCCTCCTTTTTGTGTTTTTGATATTTGTGAATGCCCAAATTTTTGAATGCAACAGTTATAACTACCACATAACCCACAGTGTGACATTTAGGTTACCTGTGTCACCAAGACTGAAGGAATAACTCCAACAAGGATGGGATGGGTCTGTTAAAATACTTGAAATAGAGAAAGACATCTTCAATTTAGTCGTTAAAACTGCTTTGGATGGATCTAGTAGAATGATGCTAGAATACCAAAAGGACACAGTTTGCCCTAGTGAGACAATTTGTCCAATGGAGAGACCAAAGGTATTTCCATAACATGGAGTTCCATACATTGTGGCCTGCATTCACCCTAAAGACCTGAGAAAGTGTCCTTTCTGAAGGGGTGGGTGAGTTTATGCTGGACAGACTTACCTCTCATTGTGTATGTCATACTATGTAATTTTTCAGTGCCCTCACTGCTGCTATTAAGTTCACTTCTTTATTGAAAAGTGTTAGCCAGTTAAGGAAGTTACCAATTCCATATTTAGGGTGTCAGCATCTTATTCTAGATGTAAGATGTAATGTTCCACATCGAATGCTGCACGCCAACATTCTGCCATGCACTGTAGTGGATATGAATAGAAACACTCCTACCTTCTTTATTATAAATGCTGAAAAGGCACAGGGCATTCATTTTAAAAGATTTACATGAATGTTTCTACTTCATCTTTAGTATGGCTTTAGTTTGCATTTCTTTCCCTTCTGTCCATTGATTGGATTTTGTATTACTCTATATTGATTGCTTGACTTTTAAAAAAAGAAGAAGCCAAAGTTGCCAAGGATACAGTTCCGGTCCTGTTACAGTAACTAGTGTTCTCACAGTGAATAGAAATGCAAAGGCCTTTAGTAGTCACACTTTTCAGCACTGATTAGAATTGGGCTGAAGTCCAAGCACCATTCCTGCCTTTGAATCAATGCCATTTGCTGCAACACACATCCAAAAGCACTCCTTCAAGAGAGACTAGTAAAATGTCCAGGGGGTGCCGATAGCAGTTGTGAAGTCAGTCACAGCTGTAAAAAGTGTTAAGAAATTAATTGCCTTCTCTCCTGGACAAGGTAGAACGCATTAGTTGATGAAGACGATTAAAACTAATTACGTAGCTGCTCAGATTAAAAAAAAAATCCTCAAATCCTTTTGCCACAGGAAATGGATGTTGACAGTGACACAAACTACTAAAAAGCATCATTGGTGAGGTCACTGCACGTGATACATATTGAAGCTGAAGATTCCCCCTCCCAGTGTTGTTAACCACATAGAATATAAATTCACACCAGAAGCAGCACCCCTGTGGTGTTTCCACTTAAAAGGTTTTATAAGGAACCTTACCTTGGATAAATAACAAAAACCCTGGAAAGATGTCAGGAGAAAGTGTATCAATACTGTGACTTTCTTAAAAAAAACAAACAAACTTCCAGCAAGTTGTTACGCAGGTGGAAAATGAAGTGCTGTCAATCTGTTCAACAAATAGAGGTCTTAATGAACTATTAGATTTACTTCTACAATGGCAGAATGAATATTTTCCCACTATGTGCAAAAAGAATGATTGGTAGATTTCAAGGACAGCCTGTATTGCTATCCCCCCTTGTTGTCCTTTGGTTTTACCGACCTTCCCTCCCCCTTCCATTGGTTATTAAACCCCTATTTGGAATATTTATTTATTTATATTTTTGTATTTCTATCCCGCCCTATACCCGAAGGTCTCAGGGCAGGTTACAATATTATATTAATCTTAGACAGGTCACTAGCAATATTGCCCTTCTGTTTTATTTCTCCCCATGTTTCCCTATAGACTCAACTCACCCCCCCCCAGCACACTGAAGATCTGTGAGTGCTTTTTATTATGTCCATGGGCTGTCGCAAGAGAGAATTTGGCATATCGAATGCCAGTGGTGGGATGTTTCCACTTGTAGGACACTCACTTTGTGACCTTAAAGTATCACCTTGGAACAAAGGAATTTCAAAGGGAGACCAGAACATAAATTAAATGATTCAATGCTATCACAGACACTCAACTGAGACAAAGCAATTTTTAGTACATTATGTGTGTTAATTTGATTGCCAATGCCAGAATGTTTGAGTTATCATTGTCTCAAGTGTTCTGTAAATTTATCACATATGACATCAAGCAACCATTTGTTTGGCAGGCAGAAGAGCACTCTTCTCCCTGTGTATTAGCACTAGGGATGTGCAAGAATATGCAAAACATTCAAAATTTGATTGAATTAATTCAAATTTTGGCATTTGAATTTGAATTGAATGTCTATAGATTCGTTTTTAAACATTTGAACAAATTCAAATGTTTCTAATCATTCATATTAATTATTTGGACATTCATATGTGCACGGATACATACACATTGCATATGTATCCGTAAGCATCTTATTTGTATCCGTATGCATTTGTGCAGATACATACAGGATGAAAACGGGATGTGTACAAATGGGTGCGTATGGATGCGTACGGACACATATGAATGTTGTTGACATTTATATCTTCAAATATTAATTGAATATTCATACGAATGGATACAAATGCCTTCAAATCAATTCAAATTTGTATACCATTTGCTTTTCCTCTATTTGAATTTGAACATTTGAATATTCAATTCAAATTGAATCGAATCCAAAAATTGCATTTGTGCAAATAGCACTTTCAGTGGCACGGTGGCTAAATGAGTGCAGCCCATTAGGTACATCACATTCACCCTGGTGGAGTAGGGTTATGTAGACCCTGCCCCCTTGTGCATTCATGACACCATCAATGTTCCCTATAGAAACTGCCTTATCTATCACTGTCTATATTTTTAGCTGCCTCAAGATGGCAGCCAGAAATTCCACTCGGAAGTGATCATACAGGGTATTGCCTCCCTGGCATTAATTCTTCCTACCTATATAGCACCAGGCATGGTACAATCTTTGTACATTTTTGTGATGTGCACCTCTGGGTGTTCGATCAGCATGAAACACCCAAAGCGCATGGCCCCACTGTTGTGCAGCACACAGCTGTTTGTTTCAGCTATGATGGTTTTGCTGTTCCCAAGGCAAGAAAATTGCTATTGCTGGAAAACCTGCAAGCTCACAGCAATGGTTTTTGGTGCTTTTAAGGGGGTATAAAGTGAGGCTATGATGGGGTTGCCATAGATAAGTGTGGTGACCCCATCATAGCAGAGCCATAATGGCTCTATATTCCACTCATCTGGATGGGGCATTATTTCCCTATGATCTTACTTTCTGTACTCTTCACCTAATGTCTGCATGTAATTGAGAATAACAGTTCATGTATCTTATGCAGTGAACTCCTCTTTTTCTTTTTCTGCAAATCTTTATGCCCAAATAAATCCCTCAGAAGATAACCTGGTTATTTTTGAAGTCTATAATAATTTGTCATGTTAGCTGAAAACTTCAACCATTCCCTTCTGTCATTCTTTTTCGATTCATAAGAAAATACAAAAATTTTGTAACACAGAGCTCCCCTCCTCTTTCAGAATGAAAGAGCACCACAACAGAGTGATAAGCTGATTTCTTTCAGTATTATCTAACTCAAAAAACCACCCAGAAATAAAAGGTCTGTTTGCTTTGCTGGTGTACAATTCTTCTCTGAAAGTAGATTGAAACTGAATTAAAACTTAGATGTGAATGCAGCCTAGGCAACAACTTTCATGGAAGGCTGAAAGCACAATGCTGGATGTTCCTATCCAGGAACTCATGGAAGGGTGCAGGAAGTGGCACTTAACACATTTTATAAGTGGTATAGAACACGATCTCAACTGTGATATATGATTCTAGGAATGTCACCACAATGCTGGCATGGGTGTGGTCATAGAGGGACGTATTTCCACCTTTGGTGTGAATGTGATAGCATTAAAAGATTTTGGAGAATTAGTCAGAACTATATTAATAATATTTATATTTTAAAATGTGGAATTAACACTTGGAATAGCTTTGCCTTCTATGACAACAGGGAGAATAGGTGCAGCAGATAAACAGTATTTATTTGAACAAACGATAAATGCTGCACAATCTACAAATGTATTATGATGGAGAGTACTAAATGGATTAGATAATTGATGCAAGTACCTAATGGGACAATATAAAAAATGTGGGAAATAAGAATTATTTATTTATTTGTATTTCTATCCCGCTCTATACCCAAAAGTCTCAGAGCAGAGGCATTTTCGCACTACATTCGTTCCATTTTGAACGGGTGTAGGACGGGAAGCCTAAGACACTTCAGGACGCTTTGACCATTCACACATAGGAGCGCAGGAACGCGTGTAAACGCATTCCGGCGCGCCTGTGTGCGAATGCTCAAAGCATTCTGAAGTGCCTTAGCCGGCAAACGCTGGCAAGGGGCGGGGAGACGGCTGCCAAGGCTCCCGCAGCCGGCAAGGCAGGCAATCAGCTGATTGTCAGCCAGCGCTGGTGGGGGAGGTGAGCCCGCGGCTGTCAGGGAGAAAGAAACATGAGCGAATGCTTCTCTCCCTGAACGGCTGCGGGCACTTCATCCGCGCGGGAACGGATGTAGAGCACTTTAAAGTGCTCTACATCTCGAATGCGCGCAATACAGCTCCGGACGTGTCGGAGCGCAAGCCCCGCTGCGGCAATGTGTATGCCGCGTTCGAGGCTGTCTTGCATGTGTTCGAAAACCCCGTGTGCGAAAATGCCTCAGGTTACAATATTATCTTAATCTTAGACAGTTCCCTGTCCTCAGGCTTACAATCTAAAGAGACAAGATACAAAAGGAAAATGGTGTGGGAGGGAACAGGGACACTCTGGCAGCAACAGTGCCCTTGCAATGGTAAAATACTTTTATTTTCTTTTTCTGCAAGGTGGCTCCTTCATAGCCTGTTTGATGACAGTTGGGAGGGAGGGGTCAATGCTGGGAGCTTGATGGAAGCCAAGGATTGAAACTACTTTCCATAACAGAGGATAGCTGGAAAGACTTATTGGACTATTCAATGAGATCTCAAGAAGCTCAATTTTGAGAGATGAAATAATAAAACTATTTCTTTGGTCCAACTAAAAGTATATCAAGAGGCAAAGGAGAAGAACTAAATGATGTCAACTGAGAACACTGAAGGTGGAAGAACATATGTGTATACCACTTCACTGTATACTGTCACAATGTTATTTTTCTTTTTATGTCTGTTTATGGTGCTATTATTATAAAAATACAATTTAAAAAAGGAACTTATGGAAGGTCACCAATTGAATACCCATGTTGTAGCTACTTACTTTACTTCTGAAGTAACTGGTGGTTGTGGTTGGGCATCCTAATTTTCATTCTACACATCTCTCTGGTGGACTTCTCAGGTGCTCTTCCTGTAAACTTCATCTCATCCTTGGCTGAACTTTCTCATAAGCTTAGGAGGCTGGCTGCTATGCTCTAGATAGCAAGGGATTCAGAGCCTTAACGCTTAAGAATCAAGGTCTAGAGAAGAAACGGTTTAGCAGGTGAACCCTTTCACTGCTATATGAATGAAAAACGGAAGCGAATAATGACCACTGCTATCCAGTCTCTGCCTGTGTGCATTGTTTCCATTGCATAACCTGTCTCTTCTTATGACTCCTGACAATGCCATTGGTTTTCCCCTTCTGGTTTGGTGAATGACCTTATTGCCACAGATATGACTTCTGCCTACTAATGGACAACACCTGTATTTCTCTGACTTCAAGATTCATGACACAACAAAGAAGGCTGGCTGAAGCTCATGAGGAACAGGAATCCAATAACACTTAGGGGGAGAGTTCCTCATTCCAGCCTTTAACCTTCCATCTTTTATAAATAATATTTTAGAAGTTAATCTACCACACAGTTTGCTCAGTTATGGTTTTGACTTCAAAAAAGCTGCCATGGCTCACTCAAATAAACATTTTTTTTTTTAAAAAACCTCCTGACAGCTGAATCCTAACCTACATATGTGATCTCATCATGCATAAAGATAGCACTGCATTTTCTGATGTTGCTGCCAGTATAAACATTTTCCCCTCATTGCATGTTTGTCTGCTGCCATCCTGGGAAGAGTTCCTACATGATGGGCCCCCTTGAGTGATGAACTATCCTGGAAGACCTGCTGCAGATACATGCTTGAGCATTAAGGTCTGCCAGTGAGGACAAACAGCTACTGGCTCTGGGACAGAGGTTTCCCTAACTTATTACAGTATTTTTATTTTTATTTTTCACTACCACTATGATGTATTTTGAAGTTTTGATTTGTACTATATTGTACTCCGTGTGCGATTTAATTTTTTCTTAGTTTATTTTTTCTTCTTATTGCCTTTTTTCTTATGTTTATGAACTATGCTGTGCTGTAAATTGCCTTGAGTGTTTTACGAAAAGTGCAGTATACAAATGAAGAGGTACAGATATTAGTGGATTCCGAAAAGAACCTAATAGTGTACTTTTATTTGTTTGTGTTTTTTTATTCATTCTTTCAGAACTCATTTTCCTGTATTAGCTTAGTGTAAAGTGGATGAAAGATATAGGAAGCATTAAATCTATCTGTGTGATTTTGTTGTAGCTGTTCTTAATGTCTGTTACTGCTGAAGATCTAAAACACTGCCACTTCTGTAGCATTTTTATAAAAAAGCAAAACAGAATTTCTTAAAAGTTCTAGGGACCAGTGATAATAATACTGAACCTAGGAAGAATGCCCCCAAGTCTTTTAAGACTAAGCTTTTAAAATGAAACAGATGATTCCTACTGCACGAAGACCTTCCTAGAGGCTCAACTTCTGATCTTAATAAGAACTCACTGATGTTTATGTCCCCAAATACACTAAAGTTTAACACAACCCATACAGAGGGAAAGAGAGATGCCCTTTCCCATCTGTACCAAAGAGAAATGTAATAAATGGACACTAGCTTAGTTAGTGTTTAAACTAACTTATAAATCAAGCCAGGATATTAGCATTCAAGTAATCTCCTTGGTATAGAGATTAAATAAATTTCTATTTCTCTATATCACTGCTTATGTGCAAACATAGATGTCAGTGAACACAAGGTTCTTGTCAACACACAAGAGCCTTTAGATTTGACTCTTTAGTTTTGGGACAGTGCAGGTTAGGACAAATTACAATTGAGTCATCGGGAGAAATGAGCAATTAATGAACCAGCAAAAGCATGGCATTGATACAAATATATAAACAGTGTCAATTGTGTGATGGAACCAGGGAGGCGGTGAGTAAGGATTTTGAGTTTCTGAGTCTTGCCTCTCCCCTACTGCCCTACTTGTTCCACTGTATGGATCAATACTGCATGTAAGCTATTATAAAAGATGAAGTCTAACTAATAAATATATGTGGCCAGAATCCAAGCAGTGCTCAAGTTGGATCCAGATGTTTAGGATTAGATGAAGCAGGATCTTCATGATACTGTTGTATGTACATTTATTCTCACTCTTCTGCTGCACAACCACAGTTGGTCTGCAAACATACCTCAGTGTACTCCCTTTGGCCTAAACAACACAACGCTGTTTGTGCAAAACCTGGATGACTTATAAAGACACCCTGGACATGTAGGTTTGTTCAAGTGCTGGTGCAGCGGTGGTGCAATATAACCATTGCAGCCAAGAAACAAGGTGGTACCTCAGCTCTGAATCCACTATTCAGTGAATTTTTCCCCATTGATCACCCTGGTTCAGATCCCATCTATTGTCCCCCCCCCTACACACACACACATACACACAAAACCCCTTTTCTGCCCTGAGATGGAATGGACAAGGCACCTTGGAATTTGTGTGAAACTTTGGTACAATGATTCAGATCAGGAAGCCATTGGGATGCCAAGCTGATCCAATTACTGAGCATTTGAATGGTCCCGTGGGGTGTCCAATACATGCCTAGGGTACTTCCTCAAGCCAACAAATCTGTCTAAAGCAGCCTTTGTTACACCTTCTTCCAAGTTCTCTCTGCTCTTATCTTTCTTCTGAAGTCTGAGCAAAGCTTGGAGAGAGCTCTGAGCTCAAAAAGTCACCTGGTTCACTTGGATGGACTCTCTCACTAGAAATGCTTTGGAAAGGCACACAGATCAAACACACACATGCACTGTGGCTATTGCCCACACAATTTCCATTGCCCCTTTTTTTCTTCTTTGCTTGTTCCACCTCAATACTTATTCTGTCTCCCTCTTGTTCGTCCTCTAGTCTGTCCATCCATTCCTTCCTTTGTTCCTCAGCCCAGCCATTGGAATATGTGGCAATGACAGCTTAGGTGGAAAGGCCATTCAGCAAAGATGGGTGCAGAGGTAGCAAAGCAGGTAGAAGATTGCTAGATGGGTGAGCATCATCTGTCCTTTCAATCCCATTGTCCCCCAATTCCTGTTCTCTTCCCTTAGTTGAAGGGAAAATATTGAGGGTCCTAGATGAGACACAACCTTATTGAGGCAACTTGAAGCATTCTATGGGAAGAACACATGTAGAAAACTTGAGGGATGTAGAAAGAGGAAAGTGAAAATGAAGTTCTGTGCTCATATTTCCTCTCAAGTCTCAGCCAAAGGAAGAGATCAAGCCTGTGAAAGGAAGGAAGGAAGGAAGGAAGGAAGGAAGGAAGGAAGGAAGGAAGGAAGGAAGGAAGGAAGGAAGGAAGGAAGGAAGGAAGGAAGGAAGGAAGGAAGGAATCTTCCTTAAAATCCACAACAAATCATGACAATATGGCTGCTGCAAGGGTAGCTTTAAGAAATCCTTATGCTCCGTTTGGTTCAAAATATAGCAATAGTTTTTGGTCACTGATGTTAGTGCTCAGAAGTACATTTTGCAGGCAGCACACCCCTTTATTTTCAGTGGTGACTGGTGAAGGAGAGTGTGGATGAAGCCTCTCACCATCTTCTTGCCCTGCCCTGGTTTGTAGGTTTTTCTTGAAGTAGGTTGATGTCCCCAAACTCCTTGAGGTTTCCAAAATGCCTATTTGTTGGCACCACAGGAACTTCACATCTGACCCTACACATGGAGTAGGGGAGAGGTCTCCATCTGCATTCTCCCATTCTTGTAAACCATTGCTTATCTTAATGCACAATGTACACGTATAGATACACACACCAAAAACAGAACTTCAACACAAGGGACACAATGACATTTTTCCAAGATGTGGTCCACCGAGACCTAAAATTTCTGGCCCCAAGGTCTTTGAATAATTATCTGCTCCCACAATGGCTGCCTTGACCACCTACCTTCCCAGATTTGGGAAACCGAGTGTTTATGGGTTGTGGTGTCTCATACAGAGAAACCTGATCCCTTAATTAATTCACAAGTACTTTTGTTGATGGTTTTAGCCAACAGGTAAATCTGTGTTTTCTCTGGATTTAATGGTATTTGGTTTTAATACTGTGTCACTACACAATTCAAATTATGTAATTTATATTATTATAATGTCCCCAAATGTTGATGACATAATTATAAATTCTTGCTTTGGCAAGCGTGGAAGCTAGAATAAGAGGTATGTTTTAAGTATAATTACAATCCCCCCAGCTTGTTATATGCAAATTAAATAATTTTAGTATTAACAAGTTCTGCTTTCCTCAAATCCATTTAGAGCAGGAAAAAGGCAGTAAGAGACATTAACCGATAATGAGTGCAATAAGAAATGGACTTTAGGATTTTGAACAAGGGGGTTTGATTCAATTTCTGCCCACTCCTTTTACTTCTTAATGAACCACATTCCTCCTTCTCAGTTTGCTTTTTAAAAATAAACATTTAATATGGGGGGGGAGGCAATGGTAACCTGTGGAATGGAACCAGCATTGGGGGGGGGGGCAAAGAGAATCACATTTCTGCTTTGTGGATCAATGCTGAAATCAGGAGCAATACCTTGAAGGGATGTGCAACAATGTTCAGAATATCCGTTACTTGATCAAATTTGGCTGAATTTCGCCATTTGAATTTGAATCAAATGTCCAGACATTGGTTTTTAATATTTGAACAAATAGGAATATTACAAATCATTTGGACATTTGATATGGTCTTATTTGTATCCGTACACATCTGTACAGATACGTACGGGATGAAAACAGGATGCGTACGGATGCGTACAGATACATACGATTGTTGTCGACACTCATATAATCAAATACGTATTGAATATTTGTACAAATAGATACGAATGTATTCGAATCGGTTCAAATTTTAATGCATTCATTTTTTCTCTATTTACAAATTTGGACATTTGAATATTCAAATTGAATTGAATGTCAAAAATTGCATTCGTGCACACCCCTAATACCTTGCTAAAGATTTCAAGAGACTCCTCTTTTCTTTCTGTGTTTTTTAAATTTAAGAGCCTGTCTGTATTTTTTATTTTACATTTTCTACAATTTTTGCAGGGACTCTTGAGGCTAGTTAATGTGCTTGGAGAAGAGCAATGCAGATAATTTGCCTGTGGTGATTTCCCTCCCAGCTTTTGTCGTCAGTGGAAGATAAAGCAGTTAGGAGAGTGACTTCAGTTGTGTTCTTCTTGCCCTTTCTTGTAGCTCTTTGGTGCAGGGCCGAAGAAAGGCTTGGCCAGCACTGAGGATTATAATAAAAGGGCATTTGATTTATTTCAAATGATTGCCAGACCCAGAGAGGGGAAAAAGATCTGCCTTAGCTAGGGGGTGCATCACACCTTGTCACTAGAATAATTCAGGCTTTATGGAATAATGCAGCTTGTGCCTCTTCCTGGAAGTGTCACATTGTATATGTCTGGGCTATATGGTGACAACCACTGCAATGCTGTCTCAACAGTGGGGAATGCCAGAGAGTGTTGAAATTTCCATCTAACACAGTTTGCTACCAGATCAGAAAAGACTATGGACACAAATCACTTCATTAAGTTACCATTGCTACCACTTTCACTCCACATGGTAGCAGAAGCAACTGAGAGCGCAATTGGCTCTGAGATTTCTTTTTTGTACCCTGTGTTCCAGGTGCATCTGAGGGCAGATTTTATGCCTCAGGCACAGCCTGCAAGTTTAATAGGGGCAGATACATTTGCTTGGCAGACTCCAGGGACTGTTTAGGAGTGCAGACTCAGATACGTCTTGTTTTGAACTATTTTAGAAGCCTTCCATGGAAGTGCCAACATGCTCAGAATGCTCACAGGAACAGAAAAGTGCTGTTTTCCAGACTCTAAACTATGTTATATTTATCTCCCCTCCCTCAGAAAAAGAACCCTCTTTGAAAGTTGTATAACCTGGTCCTTTCTATATTCTATTGCTTTCGACTTTTACCAAAGAGCAGATAATCAGTAACAAACGCCCTCTATGATACCCTTTAGTTCCTTACGGCAATGCTTGGGGGCTGATAGGCAGGTTGTGCAAATAGACCAGTCTGATGCCTGTTTGTTCAACCACTCAGCACTTTCATTCTCATCCAGCTTTTTGGGGGAGAGATGGCTGGATGACTAGATCAAAGTTTTGGTATCGATTTCTGCCTTTGGCTTATTAAAAATGCTTATGATACTGAGCAGAACCAGTGAAAGACATTATCATTTAGCTTATAACTAATAGCTGAAAGTCTTTTTAAAATAATAATAATGAAGTGAAACTCGAACAATAGAATTGTTCACAGTCTGCTGCTGTTTTTCAGTGACCAGACAATGTAAAGCTGAAAATATTTCCATTTGACTTGAAAGCAGGTCCTATTAATCACTTATCTGTTTATGGAAATCCTATATAGCTTAGCTTTTTTCCTATAATTTTGTGCTGCTTTAAAATTCACAGCTTGATATAAAAAGCATGAACACTATAATCATTTTGATTTATATTGCCAGTCATTTAAATTATACAGTTTCCACCCACCATAAATCCCTGTGAAAGGTCTTACTGAAAGAGCATTGGTGATACTGTATATTCTTGCAATCTTTTGCACATCTACTTTACTTCACACTGAACACAGTGGGGTTTACTTCAGAGTAATTATTCATATAATTGGGCTGCATGATGGATTGATTCTCTTGTTAGGAAGATCCAAATCTGTGTATTGTCAGTAAGTACTGTTGGATAGAGAATGTACAAGTTGAGAGAGCGGCCCTTTTCATACTATGACAATTGGGGCAGCCCAGGGATACCCTACCTTGGAGTATCTGCATGCCAAGGAGCTGCTTCTGTTCTAGAGGACCTCTTTTGAGTATGCAGCCTTTGCATTTAACTTCATGCAAATGCTGCCTGAGGACGGGGTATGGCAGCTGCAGCTGTGCAGTTGTACACCTCATAGCCCAACCACTGTACCAATGGCCATCCACACATGGTCATCATTGTGGTGAGGCAGGGTTTGCACTCAGCCTTCTATAGGGTAAATTCAAGGTAGGTTTGGGATGGGCCCCCTCCATCCCTGATTTTAATGTCCCTGGGACACTGTCTCAAGATGTAGTCTCAACTAGCTGAAATAATCCATCTTATTAAGAAAAAGGACTTAAAATGCAATAACACTGACCACACCCAATACCTGATAATCCTGCCTCAGTTTGGGTCGCTATGCTCAGACTTTTCTGTTCCCATCCTGAGACTCCTTTATGAGATTTTTAAAGATCTCTACCCCTCTCCACCATCATAGCACCCCCTGCGCTCCTATAGGATAAAAGTTCTGTGAGCAGCGTGTAATCACACATTGGATGCAAGAAATGCAAATCCATAAAGTATCCACCCTCTATAATACAGTTCAGGCCCCTTTAGTCTTCTTCCCTGATCACACCCCAAAAATGAAAATGGATTAATACTCTATAATGGCTTAAGAGTTGTAAAAATCAGGACTCAGGAAAGTATGATTGAAGGGAGGAAAGTCCATAAATAAAACAGATAAGACTAAAAAGGTATAAGTGGTGAGATCCAAAGATGGACTGAAGAAGGATTAAAGTGAAGGTGTGACCACAGCCACTGGAAAGTTAAGTGCAACCCCTCCACTCTTTGTTTAACCCGTGTTAATAAGTTACTGTAGGATACATGCTCAGTATACTGTAAGAAGACTAATATTGTACAGTCAGATGGTTAATTCTGAAAAAGACTGTTATTCCAAGAACAATTTGTATGAGAATGTTTACAAATATCAGAAGGTTATATAGTTGTTAATTTTTTAATATGTGGAGACAATTGTTACTTCCTATCATCTCTTTTTATATTGGTATACCCTATTAGATATATACTGTAATTATAATATTATTGACATTACCATCTGCATTGAAACATTTTCTAAATTTTACAATAGTTTGCATGGCATACTGATCTACTATAAGTACTTATGAGATTTAATTAGTCTGGTATGAGTTTTTAATTTTTATTTGGATACTTTTTTTGTAATTTCATAATTGATTTAGACATTGTCAGCTGTAGCCTTTTTTCTTGCATCCTTTGCATATTGTTAAGTCAATCAACTGACAAGAAGATATACATTTTATTGCTAATATATGATCGACCAGTATAGGCTGTGAAGATCCTGTAGGCTTATTGAATGCGTATTTACATTAATAATGGCTTTTTTAAAATTTTGAGTAATATTTGTTCATTATAAATTGTACAAATTTTATATTTGGATTATTAGTTTTGTATTTTGATATTAAACTCTTGTAATTTTTAAAAATTACCTTTGAGGAAAGATTTTTATTTTGGGTGTATGTTATAATTAGAGGCTTGGAACCAGGAAAGTATAATAAGTATACAGGTCTGATTTTGTTTCTCTCAGGATGGGTGTTTTTCCACTGTCACTAGAAGTACACATTAAGTACCCATTAATGCCATTAAATACCCATTAATGGGTACTTAATGCCATTAAATACCCCTTAATGGGTACTTAATCGGTACATCTAGTGACAGTGGAAAAACACCCAATGTTTCACAATTTTTTTTTCACTTGCTGTTAGTGTATGATTATATGGTTATGGATGGGGGGTTTAATGAAATATTAGATTCACTTTTTGATTATCCACAGAAAGTGATCACTGGTGAGATCTTTTTACATCTGTAAAGGGGGGATTTAAGGATGATAAATGTCTTTGCTGCTTTATGTGCACAGGAATGACAATATAC
>MTQE01002560.1:9189026-9228003 GCA_014337955.1 Aspidoscelis marmoratus | reverse complement strand
TATATATAAATTTGATGCCCTTAGACACCAGCGGCTCTTCTACTCTGGAGGAAGTCATCGCATGGATTTACAAAATGCTTGGAGCAAATTATATACAGCTTTTATTAATGACATCTTACCTACGGAAATGAAAGAAGGACTACTGAAATTGTGGACATATTTACCCGTGACCTCTGAGGCATAAAGGAGGGAGGGTAGGGTTGACTATGTGGACTTAATGTGTAACTGAGATGTGAGAAATGTGGGGTGTTTTCTTTTTGTTTGTATTCTTTCTTTTCTTTATAAAAGCATTAAATAAAAATGATTTTAAAAAAGGAGTTTGAATGAATGCTTGTTTTTGTCTTTAGAAGGGGTATGTTTTCTAAAAGGGTGTTTGAAAAATTCTCTGATCACACCCTTGGATTAGAAATGGCAAACTACAGAAAGGTTTTGAAACAAACATTTTGTGTACAAGTGCAAACATATTATTTGGAGGGTGGGTTACTCACCTAGGGGTTTGATTGCTTAATTTTACAGCTGGTAAACCCAGTCATATTATTTATATAGTCATAATGCTATGAAAAGATAATCTTGCAACACTTGTAACATGAGGCAACTTCCTTGTACTTCATTTGGTATTGATTATAAAATCATTAATCACGGCAAATCCTTTGGGTGACATTTGTGAGCCTGTCAAATATTCTAAGCACTGAATAATTTCTAGCAGACATCTAAATGATGTAAACCTGCTGAAAACTAAGGAGAAAATGACCTGGCTTCTCAAAGAAATCATTGAAGGAAAGCAGAATTATAGCATGTTTTCAATTTCTGTCACATAAAGTTTCCTTCCATGTTTGCTAATTGCTATCAACATGAGCAGTTTGGATGCTGAGAAGTGCATAATTCTTCTCTGTCATTCAGAGTTGCTTCACACAGGCATTCTTATCACTCACAGACTGCAGTGTGAAGAGGTGCCTTGCACACGTGCAGTCATCTGAGATAGTATATGTAAATACTCCCTGTAAATGTAAATACTCTATCCTACATCAAACACAAGGCAGGGCATCCATATCGCAACAACCACAGCACATTTCAAAGGAAATAATTCATGCCACTAACTCAGTATGCTCAACAGCCCACGAAGCTGCCTTAGTGTTGCAAAATACTAAGGCGAAGGTGTTTGTTGCTATATGTGATAATATATTTGAGATTATTTAACCATCTGAAATGTTGACTGTGGAATAGGGGGAAGTAGGTGGGGAAATGATTGCTTTTCACTATGGCACCAACACCTACTGTTGCTGTGATTTACATGAAGCAAGAGGCATGGAGAGGCATGGTAAATTTACCATGCTTCCTGATCTACGCAGGAACTAACTTTCTCTTCCTCCACATAGAGGAATAGAGGCCATTTTACTGTAGGCCTTGATTATTATGAAGGATAGGCTTTCACATTGGACCCAAAATGGCCAATATCCTGGGCCACTTCTTGTTTGGTCTGAAAGCACTCACCAGAAACCTTGCAGTTGAGGAACAAAAGTTCCCCAGTTGTAAGGTTTTGAGGGGATGCTTTTACACTGGGCAGAAAATAGCCAAGAAAATCAGCCATTCTGCATCTAGCATGAAAACAATCCTTTGTAATTGGGGCCTGAGAGGTACTACCTACTTCCCCCATCTCTCCATATGGAGGGAAAAGAAGAGTCTTCACCCATCCTGAGAGTTGGAGAATCCATCTTACAGGCCAATGAACTCCTGGGGGAAGTGGGGAGGGTCAGATGTTAGTTGGGGAAAGGTGTGTGTGAAATGGAAGTAAAAGTTTGTGTCTAGGTAAATTTTGGGCCAGCTGGATGGTATGTGTCAGCCCCTTTGGGGTTAGGGTTAGGATAGGTTAATAGGGACTTCACTGTTCTTTAAGTTCTTTCAGTTTATTGTCTAGCCTATTATCTTTGACATGCAAGTATGTGTATGTATTCAGGGGAGACGTGGATACTCCTAGCCAAGTATCTCTTCCTCAAGGCCATCACAGCTTAAATCCTGGGCTGTAATAACTCAGATTCTTTGTTTATCTTATATTACCCATTTTGTAATGTGGAAACCTATATCTACTTGGGAACATTGGAATCTTGCATCTTAGCCATTTTCATTCTTGCCACCTCTCTGTCTCATGGGATAAATATACCTTCAGGCAAGAAGAATATCTTTGTTGCATGGAGACTAGGGATGTACATAAAGCCCTTTCCTCTCTTTGCTCTGATACAAATTGAAGGGGGGAATATTCGGCTTTGTTTGCAAACATCTGTTGAATGTCCACACATGAAGGAAACTCCCCATCCCTTCTTTCCAGTTCCACCTCATCCCCCCCTCACCTTTCACTCCTACCACAACTGCCTCTGCTGCCATCTCCTTTGAAGCTCAACTAGATCTTCTGGAGTGTTATGCACACCTGGAGAGGCCACCCCCTCTGGGGATTGTGAGAAATTCATTGTTGTGTCATGGAAAACAGTGCCTGTTCTCATTCATCTTTGCAAAACCATGCATGATCCTAGGCTGATAAGACTCAACATCACTGTTGGCATATCCATGACATATTTTTGTTTTGTCAAGACCAGCTCAACAGTAGAATTTTGCAGAAGTCAAGCCATATAAGTAAGGAAGAGAAGCCATACATATATGAGGGAGAAAGCTGGATTCCAGGCAGTGTTAAGGGATAAGGAAGGGACTGAGTAAGGACATGAATCTTCTAGGGCCTATGGTAACAAGAATAGGGAAGACAATGTGACAGGATTGGTGTCCCCATGTCATTTGTTTGGCACCATGAACCTTTCCCTCTCTGATCCATCCGTCCCTGACATCCTTCTAACATTATGCCTTGCTACACCTTTCCCAAATCTGTTTCTTTAACAGCAGTGGGTTTGCTCTTTGACTTTTGCAGTTCTCCAGAACAAGTTTGTCAATCAGAAGTTTATCTTTTGTGGCTCTGACTTTGAGTTTGTTTCCATTTTTCTCTATTGGTAAGATGTCATTTGTCTCCAACTAGTCCTGGATTTTATCAGCTATTGTGCCAGTGAGCAGTTTAAACATGGATGAGAGACATATTATTGGCCTATAATTTCCAAAGGCCTATTTGCACTTAGGTCTCTGGTATGCAGCTAGGACAGCTCTGGTACAGGTACTCTGTACCAGAGCTGTACCAGAGCTGTCCTAATTCCATTCCAGAGGCCTAAGTGTGAATAGGCCCCAGGTGTTGTACCTTTGTTGAACTTTTCTGAATTAGGTACATTTTTCCTGTTGTTAGTCATTAACTGATTCTTCCATTTCTTAAAATTTCATTTACTGGTAACTGTGTGGTCAAGATTGGATGCAGACCTGTCAGATATTTGAGCCAGAAACCATGCACTTGGTCTAGGCCTGGGGATGTCTGGTTTTTAACTCTCTTAACACAATTATCTTTATTATTATTTTTATTATCTTCTTTATCATTATCATTAACGTTATCATCATCATCATCATTATTAAACTTCTAAGGAAACTTTTTCTCCTCATTGGTTAGCTGGCACATACACTCATTCCGATTAGCATTTTTACTTTAACACAGAGTAAGTGGCATTTTAATGTATGTTAATACATGGAGTGCACTAAAGGGCATAGATAACAAGATCTTTTAAATCAATATCTCCTCAGGGTTATTTTTATGCCCTTTAATTGCTTCCTTGAAATTCTCTGAAAATGGAAAATTCATTTAGGGATATAAAAATGTTCACAAAATGTATTGCTGCTTAGTGTTTGTGTGAGTGCGTACATGCATACATGCCACATACATTTCTGAGATTTTTATGTTAGAAGCATTATTTATGGTCAAGTTCAAGCAAATATTTATATCTATGACAACTTTGTAGTAAACAACAGAAGTTATTAATATGTTGCTCTTCCTGCTGCACTCAGTGCCATAAAAGCTGTTTATGTGCTGCTTGTGGACAGCTTAACTGACTTTCAGGGAGCTTCTGCCAAAGAGTGGTGGCGATGGAAGAGAAGTATGGAGCATGTTTCAGTCTCATCAAAAGACCTTGGACAGAAAGTAAGTGTGTCTTTGTGAATGTGAGAGAGACAGAGACAGAGAGACAGATGGATAAATTGTATTTTGTTTGTGGCATGCAAAAACAAAAGTTGATCAAAACTACTGTGACCACCCTGGATGCTAATCTGGGATGTGCACAATTTGGTTAACAGTAGAACATTCAACAGTTTTGGGTCCACAAATATTTTCACTGGACTGGTTGTTTGAATATCTGGAAATTCAACTTAACTGAACCAGTCTGCCATGTTCACTATATTTTTGCCATTAAAAGGGCTTTTTTTTTCAAAAGGAAAAGATGTATTGTTGTTTTTGAACAAGTTCAGAAATGGACATGAACCATCATTTGTTTGATTAAACAGTTCATTACTGAACTGAAAAATGAGTGTTTGGTTAGATGGTGAACACGATTTTCATTCATGTAGAACCCTATTCTTAATACTTTGCTTCAGGCTTTCTGCCAGCGACCACTGATTAGAGAACTACCAGCAACCTACTATCTATTTATAAGGAATCTGCTTGATACTGTTGTGATGCCATGGGATGCCTTATTGGGCATGAGATCTGCCCAGTCCTATACCCAATGGGCTACCATCCTGCTATAGAAGGTGGAAAGCCTTAGTGCTTTCACTACAAAACATGAAAAAGTGCTCTGAAAGAACTTCCTTAAGCACTTACTTCACATGACTCTGCATTGCCATGTTCTCAAAGACATAGAAAATGGCTTGGGCCCTGGGCATCTAAAGGAATGTCTTCTCCTATATGGTCTTGCCTGTGCAATGAGATCCCACAGAGAGGGCCTTCTTGTAGTTCTTTCTCTTTCAGAGGTGTGAGGCACAGAGACATGCAGGAGGGCCTTTCCTATGGTGGGCCCCAGACTCTGGAATAGCCTCCCTCTTGAAGTTCACCAGGTGCCTACACTGTATAGCTTTCAGTGCCTGGTTAAAACATATATTTTCATCCATGCTTTTGATGTTTAAATGGCTTCCTCGGAGTGCTGTCCTGTCAGGGAGGGGGCATGGGAGGGAGGGTTGAATTTTAAATAATGTTTTGATGTGTTATATGTTTTTTTTTCTTATTGTAACCAGCCATGGGACACTGAGTTTCCAAAAATAGTCCTGGACAAAAGCAGCATAGCCAGGAACAGGGTAGACATGTGAATATTATGCTTCCTGCCTCAGTGGCTAGAGAAAGCCCCCCTCCCAGCCCTTCTAGCAGCAGGATTTGCTGCTATGCAAAACCTGCCTGTGATAGAACTCGTTTTCCCTATGTAGTGAATTCAAGCCCATCATTTTCATCAGTCTCTAGCAACCAAGTTCAGCAGATTAAAGCATCTTGTGCTTATAAATGTGAAACGAATGTGAAATGCATTTAACTGCAAGAATAGCATTAAAAGAACAACCAGGTTCGAACTCAGAACATCAGTAAAACTTAAAATATAGCCAGGGAAGGAGCCCTGACTGTCTCCTGTGGATTTAATTATTTTAGAGGCCGTAACAGCCACATCAGTTTTACTCTAAATTCAAAGTTCAGCACCAAAATACAACAGTCTTAACTTTTCTGTACAGTGTTGTTATCCTAACTAAATGCAAGTTACATCAAATAAAATAGGAGAATGAAAGACATCTCTCCTTAAGTGTATCTTCGAGGGCCAATTCCACTCACCTCCTGGCTTTTGGGTCATTCTTATTTCTTTATTTATATTTATATCCCATCCTAAACCCAGAGGTGATATGCTACTTTTTCATTTGCCCATTCACATTATGCATGGGATATTGCTACGAGGACAAAATAAAACTTATTTCCCATATTCCTTTGAGCCAGTTGACTGATGATATTTAGAAGGAGAAGAAGAGTTGGCTTTTATACCCCACTTTTCTCATCCTTTAAGGGGACTCACTCAAAGTGGCTTGCTACTGCTGTGCCTCAAGGTGATCATTAGTGCAACATTACCTACAGTATATTCATCCTGGTAGACCCAGACAGAAGAATACTTAAAGGTATTTGCAGCATGTAATGATGAGAAAAGGCATAGCTTGAGGCCAATAAAGTTGCAGCAATAGATAGTCATCTAACCACATACTAGACAAGGCAGTTGCTATGGCTGACACAGGCAAACTCAACTTTGAAAGACTTAAATTTCTGGTCTAGACCCAGTGTAGAAAAAAAAAGCATCTCTGAGACAGTTTACAGAAGGCTTGAGGGTGGGATTGTTTACACACCAGTCTGCCCCTCCCCCTCTCATGAATATTCTGTGCTAAAAAAGGTGGATTAAAGAAGGGCTGGGAACATGAGGGCCGCACACTGTCTCTCTGAGGTGCCTCGTTTGGTATATCTGAACACAGCCTGAAGTAGCCAGCTAGCACTAATGGCCCTATGCCAGCCTTGCTTATTCAAGGCACAAAATGGGGGAACCATGTTTCCATTTACAAGGGCACATAATTTCAGAAATGAAGCCAATGTACAGGGTGTTCTATCCAATAACTTTAACAGTAATAAAACATTTATAAAACTGCATTGCCAAGTATTTATAATATTTGCAAATTAAATGTGTATCATGAGAAGAACTCATTTATTAGCAGTTCGAGTTCAGCAACTAATTTGTCTAGTAGTGCATTACTTTGACACCAGCAATTTAAGCCATTTTGTTTATAGGGAAGGGTGGCACCTTGCAGGATCCGTTACAAGACAATTAATTAAGCCATGCCAATGGCTACAAATGTCTTGACATGACTAATTTAAATAATTTTGCTGAGTGCAAAGCTCTGCCATTTCTATATAATCAGTATCACAATTTTTCATCTACTGAAGATGCCTATACCATCTCCAGAATATAATTTATAAAGTTGGGATGGATGTAAGGATTTTTTTCTTGAACTCTGGGGTAGGTTTTCCCATATATTAATTCTGAACAAACAAAAATGTGTTAAATAATTTCATGTGACATGTTGCTAAAACATATAAGGCTTGATGGCACCGAGCACAAGTGTGCTCCAAAGCTTAGGGCCTGTTCACACTGACCTTTCATGAGTGGTTCCAGCTGCACCCAGGGCAGTACCACGGCACACTGTGCCACCACTGCCATCCCGGAGCATCCTGAAGCTCACCATGGGTGTGGACAAGTACAATCTTGTCCAGAGCTCAGCCTTTTCTCCACTTGGCCTTATTCTGGAATATATCTTGGATAGTAGTCTGCTGGCCACAAGCTAATGCAGACCATGGCAGGCCTCACTTGGGGCCTTCCATAGTCTACAGTAGAATGCAGACAGCAGGCCCCTATTCTGGTATGTATTCCAGAACAAGGCCAAGTACCGAAAGGCCCCATGACCAGGAGCAGCTAGTGAGTTCCCAGTCAGCAGCATTGCATCCTCTTCTGAGGGCGAAGTGTGGTAGTGCATTGCATCCCAATTGCCGTGGGTGTTTTTGCAGCTATTGCCATGCTCATACAGCCTACCAGGACTGGACCATCTGTTCTTCACTTGCTGGAGGACCAATTCAGGACTAGAGATGTGCACAAATGAAAAATTCATGTTCAATTCACAATCAGAATGAACATCTGAAAATCAGTTTCTTTGTCAAATCATTCGTTCAAACATTTGGACTTTCGCGTTTGTGTCCAAAGGTTTTCACAGCCTTTTTCATTGGAAAAGCCTATCTTTACCAGCAAAATACTGTGAAAGTGTGAAAATTCAGTCAAATTTTCAAAAGCTGATTTGTTTCCTGCACATTCCTATTCAGGACTGCACCAGCACTTGCAGTACAGATGGCTTCCCTCCACACCTGATCTTCATCCCACTGGAATGATGTTATTGTAGGATTCCAGTGAGTGAAGGGTGAACAGACCCTTAGTTGCTAGACTGGATGGTCACTAAAATATCCCCCATGATCAACAGCACAGTCTTGGGGTGGGAGAGGTTGTTTTGGGTTTTCTTTTTTCAGAAATGTAAATACAATCAGTGAAGTGTGTTCAATGCTCACTTAACATTCTTGATGCAACTGAAATGCATAATAAACATACAGAGTCACGCCTAGTCCAGTTACTTCCATCAGTGGTTCATAGAACACTTCCACAAGGATGGTGCTATGTAGCAAGCCTCCATTTAATTTTACCCAACCAGGTTTTATTTATTTTATTAGTGTATATTCTTGACATTCACTCAAAGGTCCCATGAGAGATCAAAATGCTATATGGTATTCTGACTGTAGCCTGTGTTAAGTCATATGTGCCACACTAGGTCTGACAAACAGAAGATCAAGATGAACAAACAGAGAACAGGATAGGCAGTGAGTTGGAAAACAGGTGGTCATGGCTAGAGAGTAGAAAGGCTACATCAACATGCATTTGAAAAGTGGCCCAAAATGGGCATAGAGGTGGCAGCTGTCACACTCTAGTATTCCCAACCCTCTTCTAATTAAGACTTGACAGTTCATTGTCTGGCTCTAAAGGTAGATAAGAGGTGGGACAGAAACATCAGAGGCCCTTATTCTAGAATATATATTGGGATAGGAATCTGTTGTCCATGGCATGCCTCATTGGAGCCCACCATAGTCTACACTAGCATGCAGGCCCCAGGCCCCTATAAGACGAATTGCGGGAAGACCCAGAATGTGAAGTCTGTTACTTCTAAACCTCTTTGAATCACTTTCCCCCCCTTACTTCTTTCCCTGCATGTGGATGAAGCCTGAGAGAAAGGTTAAGAAATAATACCAAGAATCTTTTGAAGCCTCAGAATTCCCCAGAACAACAGTTCTGCTGAGTCTTGGCTCGTAGTTCCTAATTTTGGATTCTCTTCAAGAAAGCATCTGTGTCCTATTTCAGCCACTGGTGTCCTGACCGCAAGGGTGGGCATGGGCTCTTTGCATGGTAAATCCCTACTCAGTTGATGGCCCTTGCTGTGGAGGGAAGCAGCAATGTTCACTCCTTTTTCTCCTCCAAAAATCTTCTTAGAGAAAAGGTGGGGAGGGTGTGATGTAACAATAATCTCACCCCATCACTTAATTAGCCTTGTAGCTTCTTTAGGCCCCTGGAAATGATCTGACTTTGGAGGAACCTGCATCATTCCAGGAAATATATATTTGGGGTAGTTTCTGCATGGAACAGAGTCTGGACTTGGCTCAAATAAGCCAACCTAGGCCAGGACCAGAACAGCAGCCGGAAGCATGGACTAGGTGCTCTCCACTCTGTTGTGGCCCATCCCATCCCAACCTTTAAAATTGCCAGCCAGAGTTATATTCTGCTGATATGTAGAATCAGCCCAGTTCCAGGAGCCCAGTGAAACAGTATCAGGCTTCATGTTCTGGGTGAACAGGTCTACCCGTCTGCATGGTGGATTACTATCTACTTCCAAGAATCCTGGGGATACTGCTTTAAAGTGGTTTCCCTTAAAGTAGACTGGGGTATGATTTTCACTTTAGATGCTGCTCAAACTCTTGTTCCCATGCAGACAGAGCTGGTCTAGGGAGGCACAGCCTCCTGGAACCCTCTTGGGCAAGTGAACCTGCCCTGGTGTTCCCCAGAGGGGGCTGACACAGCTATCTTCTTCAGCACCTCTTTGTAGATGTAGCCTGCACATGAACACACTCCAGGCAAGCCATTAAAAGTTCACAACAGTCTGGTTTTGTTGAAGTTGCTTTTTCTGCTGGTAGCCAAAGGCTATGGTGACACCTTCACTTTAATCCATCTTTGGACACCACCACACACACCTTTTTAGTGTTACTCAGTTTAGTTGTGGACTTTCCTCCCTTCAATAATACTTTCTTGAGTCCTGATTTTTACAGATCTCTAGCTGTTATAGAATGTTCATCTGTTTTCATTTTTGGGTGTGATCAGGGAACAAGACTAAATGGGGCTGACTTGTACTATAGTGGATGGATACTGCATGGATCTGCCCTCTCCTTCACCCAATGGGTGATCACACACTGTTCAGTCACAGAACCTTTATCCTGTCAGAGCATAGTTGGTGTTGTGATGGTGAAGAGGGGTGAAAATCATTAAAAGGAGTCTCAGGATGGGAACAGAAAGGTGTGAGCGTAGTGACCCATAGTGAGGAAGAACTGAGGAAGCATTATCAGGTATTGGGTATGGTCAGAGTTAGTGTATTTTGGGGAAAAATTCACTAAATACACTTTCTTAATAGGACAGACTATTTCAGCAGAGTGTGACCATGGCCAAAGTAAACTTTTCAGAAAAAAAGAATGTACTGTCAATCCTTTGCAGTAAACGTGGTGTTAATAGTATAAAAGGTTTTCTGGAGTGGAGAAGGAGATCCGCAAAACCTTAAGTAGTGAAATTGACAAAGAGATGGAAAAATCCTGAATGCTTTAAGGTCTGATTATTATTTTGTTATTATTGTGTTTGCCTAAGGTGATGGAATTTTTGGCTTCCAGCACTTGTAGAAAACAAGCACAGAAAATTGGGGTATGTATTTTTTCTTTTTTGGGGGGGTGGGGAATCCCCAACCAAGTAGGATTGGCTTATAACTGCATTTTGTCAGAAGTGTCAGTTAAGGACTTAATGAGAAACTAGCTTATTTTTCCTTAGTCTGTGATGCTCCTCCTAATATTTTATATGCAGAGTAGAATGTTCTTGATTTTTCTAATAAGAAAAGTATGGACAAGTGAAACAAAGACCAGATCTTGAGCAAAGGAAATGCACTTGCATCCTGATGAATATGTTTGTTGAGGTAAGAGGAGAAGGATTAGGAACATGCTGTGAACATCCCTTGGGAAGTCACAGCTACGTTCAATCATCTTGCAAAGTATATTCATTGAAACGAGTAAGCATAAGTGTGGCAGCATGTTATCCTGAGGTTATGTCTGTCTCTGGTTGTGCTAATCACTTGAATATATTCTATTTGCTAGAAGCCCTGGGAGGTAGAACGTCTTAGCAACAAAAAAGGGGGATGTTCCTTACATTCTCTGAGTGATACTTGATGGAGTGCATGAATAAAAGCTGTTTGCCCAGTGGCCAAACACCTTGCCTTTGTGACTGAAGCTCTGAGAGAATACATTTGAAGATCAACGGAGGAATCAGCACGTGAACTGCACTCAGAGATAGTTGGTCTACTAGACTGTTGCTCATCTTTTAAAGTAGATATTCTTGTGAGCTTGTAACTAAAGGTTTCAGAGAGTTTTGATGAATGGAATTTCAATTTAGTCCTGTAGTTATGAACAGTTCCTTTTCAAATAATTCTTACAGTATCAAGGGACTACCTACAGACATTGAATCTTTGAGGAGAACAATGGTCCAGCACACTGTCAGAATCAAAAGTTCTTACTAGCATACCAATGCAGCTCAAAGCAAAAAGACATACAGTTTCTGGAATAGAAACATAATATGAAACCTACAAAATGCCTCCAAACTTTGTCATTTAAATCTGAAAGAAACATGTTTCAGCTAATTGAAAAATTACTGCCATTACTACTGCATTACTGGGAGATAGCATCATTCAGCAAGCTTCTGTGTTGCAAGCTATCCAGCATGTAGGTTCAAACCCAAGAAGGACAACAATTGTGTTCCCTGAATGGAAACATGGCTAAGTCTGCAGCCTGCCAGTGTGAGGCCTTGGCAAGGAATCTGTTGTTTCCATTGCCATCAACGAGACTGAAGTTCTCAAGCTGATGCTCACACAATTGAAGCATATTTCACTGTGGTAAGGACCACCTAAGTGTTCTCCTCCCCACAACCTGCTTCTCTCAAACTGAAATGGATGTGGTTAGGAACAGGATTGAAGTCCCTCCACAGAAATGAACACCCCTTCTGCATGGGATGCTGAGGAGATAGCACTTCACTGCTACTTCAAGGTATTTTGAGCATGGTTGTGAAGATGTGGCCTACATTTTTCAAGTTCACATTCTGATTTTATAAAGTAGCTTTCAAGGAAGAGACGAGGGGACAGAAATACTTACATTTTCCCCTGCTCTTCTTTTTAATTTCATTTATGATTTCCCATGCCTAGAAACCAGACACTTTGACAGATAAAAGGGGAACTGGCCCTGGTTGATAGGGCCTAAGATAATTTTACCTGACCCAGCTACTATGCTATACTTGTCTGAACCAGATTTCCCCCATTTTCTCATAGCAAATGTACTGTAGATTTTTCCTGCTACAGTTTTGGTGGGAGGAGCATCTGCCAGGAGGGGATGGTGGAGGGGATGAACCTGAAATAATGATAGGGTGTGGCACAGAGTTTTGTGCTTATACTCTAGATTACAGGATGGTGCCAAAGAACAATAGTAAGCTGGGTAGGCCAACCCCTGAGAGCAGCGCCCTTTTATGGCAGTACTGAGTGAAAGGTAAGTCATCCAAGTGAAAAAATATTGCATCATGTCTAGGAATGTGCATGAATATTTGAAACATTAAAAAATCAATCAAATTTGATCAAATTCAGACATTTGAATTTGAATCAAATGTCTATACATTTGAATTTAATATTTGAATGAATTTTTGAATCTTTTGAATCATTCGTATGATAAGTAGTTGTGTATGGATCTGTATGTAATGCATACGTATCTGTACACATACAAATGTCCAAATAATTAATATGGGACAAAAACAGGATGCATATAGGATAAAAATGGGATGCGTATGGATATGCACAGACACATACAAATGTTGTCGACATTCGTATCTTCAAATATAAATGGAAAATTTGTACAAATAGATACAAATGTATTCAACTCAAATCAAATAACATTCAAATTTTAAATATTTGAATAGATTCAAATCTTTGAATATTCAATTAAAATTGAATTGAATCCCAAAAATTGCATTTGTGCACATCCCTAATCAAGGCCCGCCAGTATTACCCCAAATCTAGTATCTTGTGTGGTTGGTTTGTGCTTCTGTTCTAACTTGTTCTAAGCCATGGGGATCCTACCTGCTAGCTTTTTAGGATTTAGATTTTACAAGCAAATAAAGAAAAGATGTCAGAAGGCTGCAATTTACTGGTTGGGAAGCATACTGAGAACTGGATTTTAGACTCAACAATTACATTTGGAAAATGGGGCATTCAAGTAAATCAATGCCTTTGTCAAGCAACAGTTTAAAGGTATGTGTCTCTTAAAAGAGCACTAAATTGAACATATTGTGCAGAAGAGAAAAAGGTTTTCCATAAACTGTTCCTTATAGAACTTCCACACATTATGAACCAGATTGAAGGAAGATTTGGCACAGAGTCTAAATGCAAGAAACAGTCTTCCTTTGCATAACATTAAGGGTGTTTCCGCATTGACTGCAGAAACCAGATTAATTGCTGCTAAGGTAAAATTAAAGACACTTACTTTAAACGGCTTCTGCATTGGGGACTGATTAGAGACCCATTGTGGAAGCTGCATCTGCATATTGGCACACAAGACCAGTTTTTTAAATCGGTTTTGCTGCCAAAATCCGGATTAAATGTAAGACCTGAAAAATCAGGTCTTACATGTGTCACTGCCCCTGAATGTGTACAGAGGCAGGATGCTTCCACATACTGTCAGGGGAAGAGCCGGTTCCCCGGCACCTGCCATTTTGGGAAGGGCATAAGCAGGACTGCCTGCTTCCAAAGCCCTTCCCTCATGGGCTGGTCGCTGCCAGAAACATGGGGTGACTGGCAGCTCCACGCTCCAGTCCTGTAGCTCTGGGGACGGCATCAGTGGCACACGAGCTGGAGGACAGATTGGAATGGGTACTGGTACATCTACACAGCACCCACTCCAATCTGTCCCCCGGAATCTGTCCTCCCTGCGCCTGTGCGGACACGTAGGGTTCCCTCCGATCCATCACAAATAGTGACAGATCTTCGGGAGGACGGATTGCAGGAAAAGCCGATCTATTAGATCCGCTTTTTGGTGGCATAATGCAGAAACACCCTAAGAGTCTTTTTCCAGAAATCACTTTTCTTGACTGCTGCTTTCTGGTTGCTGGCAATGGCTAACAAAACACAATCTTGAGCAATGCAGTTCTGTACTATGTGACAGAATCTGAATCTGAATTTTGCTTCCTACAAATGATCAAATCTGCAGTATAGGATGACAGTGTTTTGTGTGGAGGTGTGACTTCATCTTACAAGGAACTAGGAGATGGAGTAAGAATAAAAGTGTGGGAAGTCAACTGTAAGGCCAGGTTCCCACTAGGCATTTTAATCTAGGTTTAAAGCACAGAGTTTTTAATCAGCAGCAAGGTCTGGTTTTTGACGTTCCCACTCTTACCTTATAATGCAGACTGGCAGAGGAGAAATCCCATGCCCTCTCTCCTCCATCATACCCTGACATCATCCGGGTGGGCAATTCAAACCCCAGCCCTATATAAGCCTATCCCTGATTCAATGGAATCTTTCAGAAGCCCACCATAGCACAGCTTCCCATGTTTAAGATAACTTTCCCTGATGTTTTGTGCTTGATCCATAGATCAAAGCAGTGCAAAATTGCAGGGGGGATGGAACTAAGGATGAAGGGAAACAGGGAGGCTTTCACACTAGGAGCCAACCATTGTGCTGGATCTGAATGTCAGAGCAGCACAAAATGGCAGGGATGTGATGCAAGCAAAAAGTGTGAATGGAAGCAGGGAGGGACACAACAGCCAACAACGTTACAGCTCTCCCCTGCCTTTCAGGCAGCTTGATCTCATTAGTACATAATGGCAGGCAGCCGGGGGAAGAGAGGGAGCTAGGGCACAGGAAATCACAGCTTCTTATGGGGTCAGAGGAAACTGAAGAGAACACCCCTAAAGCATGATTCCCTCCCCCCAAAACCTGCTTGTGTTCCCATTGCTAAATAGCGAGGATTATTTCTACATTCAGCAACAAGACCTTTTTTGATTCGAATATAGATAATCCGTGTTTTGGGGCCCCTAATCTTAGAAACTGTGGATTCTTTTGAACCTTTGGGAATGGTGAGTTTTCAAAACAATTTCAAAGCTCCTTAAATCTTGAATGGGAACACAGCCCAAGACTGGTATAGATGTATTGCAACCAGGTCTTCCACATTTGTTATTGAACTTTCAATGGACTCATTGGGACTAATGATACTCCAACAACATTTGGAGGATCCTTGATTTGGAGACCCTTGATTTGCAGGACACATGTAGTAAGTTCCACATTAAATTAGTCAATGGGAATAACTGAAATTGCTTGTGTGTATCAGTAAAATACAACATAACAACAAAACAGTCATAAACTATCATGCCTTTTCTTCTGCCTGGGGTTGCACAGAATGATGAGAGTTTAGTAGTAGTAGTAGTAGCAATAGCGGCAGCAGCAGTAGCAGTAGTAGTGGAGGAAGAGTTGGTTTATATACCCTGCTTTTCTCACCCTTAAGGGGACTCAAAGTACCTGTCAAACCTTCTGTTCTTCTCCCCACAACAGACACCCTGTGAGGTAGGTGGGGCTGGGAGAGCTCAGAAAGAGAGCTGTGACTCGCCCAAGGTCACCCAGCTGGCTTCAAGGAAGAGTGCAGAATAGAACTGGGAGATTTACAGATAAGAATCCAACACACTACATAACCAGGAACATCTGCAAGGCTGCCATTGAGACCCCAGTAACATAGAATCATAGAATTGAAAAGAGCCATTTAAGCTCTCAAGTCCAATATCACAGTCCAAATCAAGGAATCTCTTACAGACAGTGTCCAGGCTCCTCTTCAACAAATCCATTTAGAGAAATGGCACCACCTCTCTAGATATTCAGTTCCACTGCTAAATATCCTTTATTATAAAAATCCTGCCTCCGTCGGTATTTGACCAGAGTCTGCCTTGTTGAAACTCAAACTCATTATTGTGTCCTGCATTCTGGGGTGACAGAGAGCAGGTCATGATCTTCTTCCCATTGACAATTCTTCAGCTCTTTTTATTAAATTGAAAAAAATGCATGGACAACCACACTGACAGAATGTAAAATATATTTGGTGTTTTTTAAAAAAAATATATTAAAAAGTATATATTTCTAGCCCTGCTTCAAACCTAGAGAAGATGTAAAGGTTAAAGTTTTTGAGCTCAGTTGTCTAACCTAATGTGCATATATGTGGCTATGCAGATCTTTTGGAGAAGGTGGTGGCTGATCACAACTGCAGAAAAATGATGAAGACATTTCTCTTAGTGCTATGAAAGGGATGAATCTAGGATGTGCCCAATTTTTTGTATTTGATCTGTATCAAATCAAACACAAGAAAATTTGTATTTGTTCGAATAGATCCGCTTCAAATGTGGTAGGATTCATATTCAATACAAATGTTCAATCCCATATGAATGCATACGAATAGCTGATGGATCTTGTATATGAATGCATACAAATAGCATTCAGATTCTGCACAAATGCATACAAATAGCATACAGATCCTGTATATGAATGCATACGAATAGCATATGAATCCTATATATGAATCCCATATGAATCCCATATGAAGTTTCATGTAAATATATCAAAATATTCCATTTGAATTTGAATGTCAATCTTTGAATGTGCGAACATTTGATTCAAATTCGAATGGCTGAATTCGGCCGAATTTCAAATATTACAAATGTTTGTGCACATCCCTAGATGAATCATTTCTAAAATCTGCTTTGACATTTTTCTCTTCTGGTATCATTGTCTCTGCTAGAAGACCAATGCCTCAAGGCTCAGGAAGCCTTAGCGTTCTAACATCAGAGGATCCTCACCTCCGCTTTCACCCTTACTTAGAGGCAGCTTAGGGCCTAGCTAGACACAGGTTGAAGGAAGTGCCATTTTCTGGTTTCCGCTTCCATGGATGTTTAATTCCAAAAGCAGGATGATCACACTACAGCGGCATCCAGACATCAGTTGCTTATTCTGTTATACTTGGATATTCTGGAATGATGCAAGAATGTTCCAGAAAATCCATGCTTTATTCTAGAATATCCATATATAGCAAAATAAGTAACTGACACCCTATGCTAATCCATTGGCCTTCAGATATTCTTCTACACTGTCACACTGTATGCTCTTTCCTCCTGAATGTGCATACTCCTGCCCCATCTGATTGGCTACTGCACCCTGCCATTCTTTGGAAATGTTTGGCTGTATCCATATTAGTGGAATAAAATCCACTGTTATAGAAAACTGCACAGCTTACCTGCTGCAAAGCCACAGGTCTGGACTGCAGCAGCCTCCCAGTAGCTTTCTCACAGAAAGCTGTGAGACTTCCGTGGCTCGCACAGTAAGGCATGTGTCACGTGGGATGAAGCAGCCAACAGGAGCTAAGCTGCAGGATCAGTTCTCATTCACTGTTCTCGCCATCCTGTCCGGACTGGCGGGAAACATCAAATTTACCTGATACTGCAGAGCAAGTGCTCATCTTTCCACAGTAGGTAATTTCACATTAGCAGTGGCATGCTATGAAGTTTTGGAACTGCACATCGGAATGCGTAATATTTGTAAGTCTGGACACAGGCTCTATCTTATGTGTAGTTCTGCACAGAACTTCTAAACTGCTAAATGTATTTTTTTAAAAAACTAAATTAAATGTATGTTGTGGTTTCCCACAATATTTTGAAGTTTGCGGTTCATTGCAAATCCTACGTAATTGCACAGGACAGTGGGAAAGGCAGCTTCAGCCATCAAGTTCTGTCACAGAAGTGGCAGTTGGCTTTGCACTTTACCCATAGGATGCAACTGTGATTTGACAGCTCATTGGTGGGTTTTTCCCTCCAAATTTCTTCATGTTTACAGTATCTCCATTGATGCACTGATGTGCAATTTCTCTCTTGGCTTTGTAACAGTAATCCATGTGCATGTGTTCCTGGATTGGAACAGAGGAAAAAGCATATGTCTCAGCAGGCAGACAATTGGCTAATTGCGCACACACGCTGAAATGCTATCACAGCAAGAAAGAGATCACACATTCAGAGTGATTAAAAGCAGAACCTGTACATTCTGGAATGAAAGTTGTTGTTGTTCTTTTTAAAGAGATAGATAACAGAAGAAAGTTTTTAATCTGTCCCTGTGAAAATGATAATGAAACTATTTTGCTGTAATTATCTACTGCTAATTACCTAGGCAGATGGGTTCATTCTTGCACCAGTATGCTCCTCCTCCTCTCATGAATATTTTTGGTTAGAAAAGATGGAATGGAGATGGAACGAGAACACAAGTGCCACATGCTACCATCTCTATGGTGCTATTAAAACTGCTTTTTGATACATGTGAATGCAGCCTTAGTTCTTGTTATTTTGGATATTGAGCCAACCTAATATCACACGTAAAACAGGAATTTTTCTGATCTAATTAAGGTGAGGGCAACAGTGACTGTTCAAAACTAGTACTTGGGCCTTTTCACACTTTAGCCCAAACTTAATAATCAGGCAACATCTTGGGAAGACCATGTGCAGCTAGAGGAGGCTGTTACAGCCTTCAGGCACCCCCTGCTTTCCCAGAGGTTGCCTAATTATCAACTAGGCGTGGAGCACGAAATTGTGCTCCACAACCTTACCAACCTTACCAAAAAGCTTACCTTTTGCATCCAGCCAGTGACCATTGACTCTTCTACTGGACAAGGAGGTCAATAAAACCATTGTGCAAGTGCGCTGGCAGCAATACTGCTCTCCTGACTTGACTTCGACTGCGCAGAGTGTCAGTGTCATCATGGCGATGGTGCTGATGCCTGTGCAGTTCTGGAGGGTGCTGCACTCAAGATGGCGGCACCCTGAAGATGAGCGGCCCAGCAATCGAATGGAGGTAAGTATTCGATTTGGGGGGCGGAGGTTAACATTGATTAGGGTTAGGGCTCATCACGCTCTTTTCCTGTCCAGCGCCTCTTGTCTTCTGTCCACTTTTTCCTTTAAACACTGTAGAGTAGGGATGTGCACGAATATCCAAAACATTCGAAATCTGATCAAATTCATTCAAATTTTGACATTCGAAACAAATGTCTATAAATTTGAATTTAAACATTCAAATGAATTTTGAATTTTTGAATCTATTCATTTGAATTATTTTGACGTTTGTATGTGTACGGTTATGTACATGATGCATACTTGCCCATACACATCTTTCCTGCATCCGTACGCATTTGTATGGATCCGTACAGGATGAAAACAAGATGCATATGGGATAAATATGGAATGCATACGGATGTTTACAGATGTGTGCGGGATATGTACAGATGGGTACAGGCACATACAAATGTTGTTGACATTTGTATGTGCAAATTCGAATTGAAAATTTGCACACATAGATTCAAATATATTTGATTTGAATCGAATGGGAATACCTTCAAATTTTATAGATTCAAATCAATTTGAATTTTTGGATATTTGATCAAGAGATATTCTATTAGTGGGTTACTCGCTAGATGTTTGTCAGCCTGCATTAGATTGGGAACTCCCCCTATAGAAATAGGGGTGTTTCTATAGCTCCATCCACACATGGATCTTCAGTAACCTCTGGTCAGCCAGAAGTTGGGGTGGATAAATTCTGCCAGTCACCATGAACTGATGTTGAATGAAAACCGGGAAGATTGGACATCGCTTCTTGGTCCATTTCTGTTTCCTCACCATCATGTTTATTGGGGGAATGCTGCTTTGGCTGGTGGGCTTTGTAAGGGGCAAAAAGGAGTCTTGAACATTTGTCTGACTCTGAAACCCTTTCACTACTGGGCCAGTAGTGTCAGTCTGCCCCATGATGATGACAGATCAGTCAAAGAAGCATCCTGTAATAAGAATGCAAGGCATAAGAAGGAAGAAAAGGACTAATGTAAGAAACCTGAACACCTGGAGTCTCCAAACCACCACAGCAAAAGGAACCAAGTTGAACCTACTGAATGGAGGGATCTAATTTCCCATGATTTTTCTGGATATTTAATGAATGGTTGCACCTTGCTCCTAGCAAGGAAACCTTCAATGGCTAAAGCTAGTCCTTATCTGAATAAGACTTCACCAGCAGCTTATCAAAAGGCCCACAAAGGAGGCAGGAGGAGAGAATGTTAAGTCAGCAGCTTAATGGCAATATAAATCTCAGCTTCTCTTTAACTAAAGTGAATCTTCAACATGTGGGAGGTGGTGATGAATTGGCTTATTTGCCTGAGTTGTGGCATAGTAACAGGGAAGATGAGAAAGAGATATTTTTCCATTTTCCATCTCCATCATAGGGCATTTGAAATGTATGTAGGAGTAAGTATTCATTCACAAGTAATCCACGACTAATACATCGTACCTGCCAACTGTGCCAATTTTCTCTGGACAGCACAATTTGTGCTATAAAATCCTGGCTCTTGGCTGGGTGAGCGCAAATTATGATTTCCATCCCCACATTCTATTGAAAAGCAATCTCTCTGAAAGAACGGGATGAAAAATCCATGGGCTTCTCACTTTACCTTCCCTGGCTTTGAAGCTAGGCAAGACATGAAAAGTCATTGGGTTGTCTCTGTGAATGGAGGGGAGATGTCACCATCCCGAAGATGCTATCTAAGCTACCAGTCAAGCACCAGGGCCTGGATACATGCACATTATATGGGCATTTTTTAGGGAAGTTAGAACACTCTTAAAATCCAAGCTTAGATAATTAGAAGAAAGTGAGCAGTGAGACAATATCACTGTCTGATAAGCTCATGGTTGGTGCAAGAAACCCATCTTCCTTCCAGGTGCGCATGGAGAGCATTGAATTTCCAATCTGTGAGATACGAAGGCGGTCTTGGGGGAAGGAAGGAAGGAAGGAAGGAAGGAAGGAAGGAAGGAAGGAAGGAAGGAAGGAAGGAAGGAAGGAAGGAAGGAAGGAAGGAAGGAAGGAAGGAAGGAAGGAAGGAAGGAGACCTTGGGATGGGTTGTGTGTCCTAGGACAGGGTGGCTCACCCTCTCCCAGAATACAAACAGGAAGTATGGAATTGGCAGAAAGGTTGTTTTTTTAAAAAAAACTGGAATAACATCGGATAGTTTCCCATCCAAACAATAATCAGAAACGAACCCTCCTTATCTTTGAGATCAGGTGGTTACTTTGGCTTCTTATTATCCTTTAGCTCTGTACAAAATGCCTTCCTGATGAGGTGATGACTGTACTGTTTTTCAAACTGAAAAGTAGGCAGCAATTGTACGAGCATCTAAAGGGATTTGATACACATTTAGGAATAATTAATTCAAAAAATGTTTCTTGAGATAATAATGAAAAGTTCAACATTCAAGGTTCCAGTTTAATGGTGACACTATCATTCTGCGGGGACTGAAGTATTTTCAATACCATTTATCAAGTCTCCATAGCAACTCCCTGGTGACCTAACAGATTCTTATGGAAAGTTCATGCATTTTTATATGTCAGTTCTTGTCTTTCAGTTAAAATAGGCAATTCCCATTTGTTCATACCTCTAGAGTGCATGATAACTTGATGGGTGTAATGCTAGAAATGAGCAAACCAAAGAATGGAGTGAATAATGAGAGGAAATGCATGCTTTATTGAAATAGCACCCCCAATCACCATATCAATATTACATTGACTGACAACTTCTTGGAACAGAAACAAAAGGTTGCTTATGATCCAAGTACAAACATTTCAAAGCCTCAGGTACCTGCAATTACAAATGCAAAAAACAAAAAACAAAATAGAGGCACGAAGGTGTATTTTTATTTTAGAAGAACCAGAATAATTATCTTTAACAGCATGCAAATTATTAGTGGATAAAAATGTTTCAGAAAGCAACAGCAAAAAGAGATGAAATGTAACATCTTCAGAGGGAAATGTATTTAAAACAAAGACCCCTGTTAGTACTTTCTAGTGCAGGATTAGTCTTGAGATATTTTTGAGGTTATTGACTCCATTTACATTTATTACTATAGCAACTGTGTGAGCGCCCCAGGAGCAGTCAGATATGAATGATGTCACCGGGACTTGAGTGAGCAATGCAGCTCACAGCAGCATATAAACAAGGGGGGAAAGCACAATAAGTGGGCTGCAGCAAGAGAAGGTCATCTTCTGCTATACTCTTATTTTAGCATCATTTTAAATTGAAGTCTGCAACATGCTGCATATGTACTTTGACAGTTCTCAGTACAAGAGGCTATTTGGTCATGGACTTTATGAAACTGATGGGCTAGAGAGTTGGGAGAAACAGGGGAAAGTATTTTTTTTTCACCCAGACAGTTATTACCAGAAGAGGACGACTAGATAACTTTAAGAAAGAATTAGATAAATCCATGGATGACAGGGGTATCAATAGCTACTAGAATGGATGTCTAGGTTCTGCCACCAGGTTGCAGGATGTCTCTAAAGGCCAGCTTAAGCCTTTGCTGGATAGAGATGACCTGGCCACAGTCATCCATGCTCTGGTAACCTCGAGATTGGACTATTGCAATGCACTCTACATGGGGCTGCCCTTGAAGACGTCAGGTCAGTGTGGGGCCAAGCTACCAAAGCATGCGCCTGCACAGAGAGCAGCAGATTGCTCTGCCAGCCTGTGCGAAGATCACATCAGACCCGAGGCCTGACAAGGTAAGTGGATCATGCGGGGGTTGGAAGGTGGTATGGTCCCCTGGGTGCAAGTGGGCACCTAGTGGTCCCTGGCAGCTGGCTGTTCAATCCCAGGCTTTCTGTGCAGGTATGCACTGCTGACCAATCACAGGCCACGTCATGCACAGAAGCAGAACGCTACAGGCCGAACTCACAAGCCCCACCCCCAGGCTTGCCAGTCCAGTCTGTGGCAGCAAGCAGGTAAGACATGTGTGTGTGTGTGTGAGGAGGTGGGGGGCTCTGGGTGGGGAGTGGGCCCTGGAGGCCTCCACAGGGCACAGTCATCTTGATAGAGGAAACTGTACTCTGTGGAGACAAAACGTTGTCTGGACCCTGGCTGCCTGCCACTGGGTCGATTGCGACCCAATGGCAACAGCTGAGGGTGGGGACTCCAGCCCCCTTGTCTTCCTTTTTGGGCTAGGACATGTGGGGGTGGATTCCCTCTTCACACCTAGACAGGTAAGGGACATGTGTGAACGCGTCCTTACCTGCCTAGGTGCGAATGGGGAATCCATCTCTGCGTGTCCTAGCCTTCCTGCACTTCAGCCATTTGGATGTAGTGGGAAAAGGCCTCATGTGTCTGGAGGCACCCTGATTCACTGAAGAAAACAGACTTGCAGAATGAGCCTGGTAAGCTAGCATTCATGGCCCCAGCTGACTTAGGACTTCATGATTTGATAATGCTTGGAAAGGTTTGGAAGTCAGAAAAGATATAGTCTTTGTTAAAGAGATCACAGTGGAGATCAATTTAGTGTGGCAATAGAGCAGAAATTAAATGGATTAAATTAAAACGAAAAATGAAATTTCAGTGGGGAACATGTTGGAAATAAAGTAGCTAACATTATAATCAGGTCTGGAATCAGCTGCAATCCTTTGGCAGCTTCCAAACACACACTGCTGTTCCTGTCATGATCTTGAATTGCCTTTATATATACTTGATTGAAACACAGTATTCTAATTACTCACAATCCTCCTGGGTGACACTGTTAACTCTTGGAGTATCTCCACCTTGCCATTCTGATGGCAGGGAGCCCTGCTGTTGTGCATGTTTTGACAGACACTAATTGGGCTGACACTGTTTCCCGTTATTTCAGCTATGGTCATGCATGAGGGTATAGGACCGGTCATTCATCATGACAGAAGGTCCTCTCTGAACCCCGGGCCTCTTAACTCAATAGGATGATGGGATGACCAAACATTTCAGCAATTCCACTGGACAGGTGCACAAGCACAAAATGAGGGTATGTGTATTAGTTTTGAGAGCAGCTGAAATACAGGACCATGAACTCAGAAATACCAGGCCAGAACACTGTGAAACCTATTTTTAAGAATGACAAAAAGTAAGCCCCTCTTGACAGTCCATGCATCCATTTTGTCATGCTAGCTGTGGGTAGCCTGTAGGCAATGGAGGGTAAGCCCAGTCTGAGAACAAGGAATGAGTATAACCTGCGATGTTTATCCTCCTCTACCAGGTGTTGCATTGCAGCTCTTCACATAGATAATTAATAGAATACAGGACAGTTGCCTGCTTGCTGTCCTGAGGTGATGCTAAGAACTAAGATTGTCCCCTAGTTAAATGAGAAAATATATCAATCCCATATGTACCCTAAGTTTAAGCAGATTGGTATTGATATCCTTCTGTGCTTCAGGGGAGGGACTATTTGAAGCACCATGAAATAAAATATCCATCACCCAGTAGGATGTGCACAAAGCACATCGCCTGCTTCCTTCACATCCTGCCTCACCCCCCCCCTCACCTTTTGGTACTGCTGCTGCACCATTGTGCCCTCCTCAGGTGCCTTAAGATCTGGACGGGAGGTCCTCTTGGTGGGCATCCGGGAGAGGTCTTCTCAGTGATGGCCCCCAGGCTATTGAATAGTCTGCCCCTTGAGGTGCATCAGCCCCTTCACTGTATATGTTTAGGAGGGCAGTGTGGTTTAGGAGGGAGATCCATCTTTTTCCCCTGGCTTTTTGATAAATGGGAAAATATTGCCTCTTCCCCCTTTACAGACACTGTTATTGTTTTAATATATACAATTACTGTTTTAATATATGTCTGATTTTAAATGTTCTTACACGCCCTGAGACCATTAGGTTTAGGGTGAGGTAGAAATACAAATAAAAAATAAAAATAAATAAATGATAACTTAGTCCCAAGGATAGTAGGTGTGAATGGAGGCTTTGTATTGATTTAGTTACAGTTTTGTTTGTCTTATCCTGAATTTGGAAGCTGCTCAATTTTACTGATGTTTTATTGTTTTGCTAAAACTGTCTTGGGAGTATTTTCAGGGTAGAATGTCACTACAGGAATGTTTTATAATTAAATAATCACAAAGCCTTTACCCCTAGATGGCACCATCATTATCAGAGAGCTCAGACATCCCATTTTGTGCAGTAAAACACTTCCAGTTCATGTACCACTGTGCGGAGAATAAGAACGGCCCTTGAGAGTATTGGAGTGTGTTAGCTAATTCTCATAAAAATGATGCAGATCATCTGCTACAATTATTCCCCATTAATTAACATTCATCACTGATGCTCATGTCAAGCCAAAATAGAGAAAGGTTTAGAAAAACAGAATGGCAAGGTCTTCAATATACCTCTATTCTTTTTTAAAAATCTTTTCTGTTGAGTTCACAAAGCATCTTCAGTTATTAGGTGCTATTCAGTAACTTTTCATTCTATGGCTGTGGGCTTAAAATGTGCGTTCTTCCACTGAAACCATTATCCTAACATGCTGTTTGAATGACGTCCACAATCTGTTTAAAATATAAATGTAATGTTTACCTTTTCAAATTAAGCCTGGTCCTGCAGTTACTGTGCAGCCAATTTGCTATCAGACCAAATTATCCCAAAAATTATGTGACATAAAACATATGCCGTACAAATATCTTCCCCTCTGTGATTTCTAGCATATCAGGCCTTGGCCTGTTGCAAATGGACAAATACTGGCAGCCTGACAGGAAAGTGACCAGTAATGAAAGGATGGCCTGTCATCATTATAGGGCCAGTAACAATAATCCAGGCACCATCCCAACACTAGTCTTTTATAATCTGACCAACAGCTATTGAGGAGACTTAGACTGTATTCAGGAATAACAAAAGGGACACCCCAGAGATGCCTCAGAGAGATGGTATGTAGCCTCCATGTTCGCATTCCTCTCAAATCCTTTTTTTCTAGCCCAGAATGTCAGGAGAGTGGGAGGGGCAGTCTGGTGTGTGAACAATCCCACCTCAAGGCACCTCAGAGATTATTTTTCTTTCTTTTCTTTTCTTCTGTGCCTGATCACAGCCTTATCCTGTATTGGACTCTGATAGTAGCATATTATATTTATGCAGTCAATGAGCGTAGTGTTATATATCAATACAGCTAGATGAGCAAAGGAAGTTATACGTCAAAAAGAGGACTGGGAAAGATTTCAGCTGCATCCAGGTGTTGGTTACTTATTCCACTATATCTGGATATCCCAGAATAAACAATAAATATTCCAGAATACCCATTCTATATTCTGGGATATCCAGCTATAGAGGAAAAAGTAACTGATGTCTGGATGCAGCATTTATTATACTTGACCAAGCCCTCTCAGCAATGGTACAAGGAGCTAATAGGGTATAAGGGAAGCTCCTTTTTTCCTTCCAGGTTTGGAATAGGAGGAAACCAGCCTAACTTTTCCCCATTGGTTATGGTATATTTCCCATGCTTGATATAGGAATGTTGTTACTGTCAGGGCAGATATCAAAGAATTTCCCCCTCAGGCAGTGCCTTCAGAGAACTAAAAGAGCAGAAGCATGGGGTTCATTGTTTTGTGAGGATGGAGGGATCCCCAAAATCCTGTAAACCCACCAAGACATGTTAATTCCAGGGCTTAAAGTATTTTTCAGAAGTTCCAAAGTAACACAGAAAGAGAAACATGAAACTAGAGAAACAAAAGTCTTTCTTAAAGCTGATAATGTTGCATAACTAGCTTTTTTCAGAATTTATTCTGATCTCCAGGTTGACCAGGTAGTGTTAGAAGGGTCACAATAATGCCAATTAACATATTAAGGACCCTGCCTATGGGAGGGAGGCTAAAATACTAACTAGGGAGTAGGTGGGCTATATGCCATAATGAACTGGAATAGATATGTATTGTAGATTACAACCAATTGTATGTATTGTAGTTCACAACCAATAATTTGTGAACTACAACTGTGTGTATAAGTACTTCTTTTGTTGTGGGTTAATTTAGATGAGTTTTTGAGATCTATCTCCTGTTTTCCTTTATTGCTGGCAATAAAGAGAGTTGCAACTCCTCCTTTAGTGCAGTTAATTGGTAAGCTATGTTGAACACGGACCCAGAATTTGGGGGTAACAGTTTCTGATGGTAAAACTAGTATTAGATACAGATTAAAGCCAGTTTACACTCCTGGATCCTCAATAGAGGCTGTGTCTTCATTATATTAAAAAAGCACCTTAAGTAGGGATGTGCACAAATATTCAAAACATTCATTATTCAGATGAATTCAGATGAACACGGACATTCGTATATGAATCGAATGTCCAGACATTAGTTTTTTAGATGGTATGAGTTATTCAAAAAATAATTCTGACATTCATATGTGTACAGATATATATGCATTGAATATGTATTCATATACATCTTGTGCATATCTGTACAGATACGTATGGATATATATGGGATGAAAATGAGATGTGTATGGGATAAAAACAGGATGCTTACAAGATTTGTGTCATTGGATACGTATCAAATATTTGAACAAATTATATGAATGTATTTGTATCAGTTCAAATTTCCAGACATTTGTTTTTCTTTATTCATATGAATTTGGATATTCAAATATTTGATTTAAATCAAATGTCAAAAATTACATTCATGCACACCCCTAACCTTAAGTAATATCAGTTTCTATTACTCCCAAAGGATACCAGCTGCCTTGAGGACCTGATGTAGCTTTACTGCATAATGGAGGCAAAGATGAAACCATTACAGTATCTGTTCACATGATAGAAGCAATTTGTTCATATGTCTAAGTAGTCCAGCAAAGTGTGAAATTTACACTGTTTTCACAATCTGCCACTACATCCTGTGGATGTTACACAAATTTAATAGAAATCACACAAGCCTCATCATCACTGCACAAAAATTATTTAAACTTGAGAAAAGTATTGCCAGGACATAGCTAAGTTTCTCTTTAAATCAATTGCCCCGTTTCTGCACTGGCCTCTGTTATACCAGTACAAAGGGGGGCACCCTGTGCCTTGGACTTGGCATGGAACAAGACGATCCAAATGGAGAAGGCTTGCTCCATGCTGCATCAGAAGCTCACACCAGCTTCAGAGCTGGTGCAAAGGGCCTCCCAGGGGGGCAATTTCAGGTAGTGAGCCTTATTGTCCCTCTGAAATGGGCTTCCTTGGTTTATGCATGCCTCCATGTTGTGTCTCTTGCAAGCGCTTGACACAGAACAGCAGAAAAGAGTTAACTGGGTAAATGTAGCCTTGTTTGTTCCCTCCCTTTTCTGTAAGAACTGTAATCTGTTCCAGTTTTGCTTTTGTAGTTGGTTGTTGTTCAACAGGAAAAGGAGAAGGAAAAAGCCATGTAGTGTAACAGGACAGAATAGGCAAACTGAGATGTAACTGTTTTATATCCAAGTAACCCTACCTTGTTAGACTTAGTAAACTATAAGTTTTGAAGCTAACAAACTTGTGGACTCTATTCTTTGGTAACCAGATTGCTATTGTACTCTGGCACAGAAGTACAGCTCTGCAACTAGAAAATTTCTGCACATGCATATCTTTATTTTCCAATACTCCATAGTCTGGTATACCATCCTCAGTACACCGATAGATACTGAAATTCAGATCTATCAGTGAACTGGACTGGGATACCATTTTAGGCACCCAAGCTTGGTCTACTCTCTGTCCTGTAGGGATGGAGCATACTGGAGGAGGGGACTTGTTGACAGTCCTTCAGCAAAACACTGTGGGGCTGGCATCAATACAATATGTAGAGTCAGACTTTGATGACTGTGAGGGATACATCTCAGTGTTTTGAACAGATGTGTGCAACTGGAATTAAAATAAATGCTAGGTATACCCAGCTCAGTGCAGTTATATTTCAGTATACTGGTGTCCCTAAGTAATAGAGCAGTGTAGTAATAGCAAAATGCAAAGAAAAATATAGTTCAACGTTCAGTTTGGATGTTAGCCGAATTAATTTCCTTTCTTTGTTCATCCACTCCTTCAGTCCATAAATAAATCTATATCATTACATTTTAGTCAGCATTTACCACTGGTTATCAATGTAAAAGAGCAAATAGTCTTGTCATCTCTAAGGCAGATTTATTTGGGGAATTGTTATGAAACTGCTACAGGAAGAGATGGGGAAGGAGACTCAGCTTGGCAGCAAATATAAGTGAGAAGGATTGAGGTCTCTGTGTGAATCACAGTCAGTCTGTGAGTTAGCAGTGCCAAGCCTCAAGGAGAAAAACACTGAGGCAGTCTGTTTCGAGAGATGCGGAGATTTTGGATCACAGATAATAATAATTCCACCCCACAACACTGTAGTTGGGTTATCTCTGATGTACTGAGTCCCATTCTGGATGTCACATCTTAACAACCTCGAGAACATGCTGAGAGAAGAGCAACTGAGAGAGCAAGGAATCTATTTGTATACTGCTCCTCTGTACAAATCCCAAGGTGATTTAAATCAAGGCAAACAAAATCAAAACAGCAAGCAAACCTCCATGTCCATCAAGGACCAGTAAACAGCTGAGCAGTACAATGCAAAAGATGTTTTAAGCAGATGTCAAAAGTGCAGGTGAATTGTTCTATCTTTTAAAGATGGCCTATCCCACCATCTGGATGCCATAGCAGAAAAGGCCCTGCCTTTGGCTGATGCCAGTGGCATAACTGGAAGAGGCTCATTAACGAGAGGGTAGTTCCAAATGGGAAAAGGCAATATTTTATAACAGGTAACAGATTCCAGGCTGTTAAATGACTGAATACAAACAATACAATATGAAGGATAGTTTCTTTTTTTTTCCTCCATAAAATTAATTTATATTCATTTATTTTTTAAAAAATAAAATAATCACTCTGAGGTACATTATCTGGAACAAAATTATTTACAGAAAATTAAGTTGCTGCATATTGGGTTGGGATTATTTTTCTCATTAAGTCATCTTGGATTCTTTGTGACTCCTCCAGATACAGGGACAAGGCATCTATAAAAATATAAGGACAGCCCATGTAGTAAAGCATCCTATCTCTGGGCATCTCAAGCAGAAGACAAAGACAAAACCTTCACTTGCCATTGAATCCTTGCAAATGGCCTTTAGAGGCAATGTGGAGATAGTACTTGGGCATCCATTCTAGTAGCCATTGATAAACCTGTCTTCCATGAATTTGTCTAGCCTTAAAGTTATCCTTCCTCTTTTGGTAGCAAATTCCATAGAAGATGACTTTCTTGGTGAAAAAATACTTTCCCTTGTTGGTCCTAACTCTCCTGCCCATCATCTTCATAGAGTGCCCCCTGGTTTTAATGTTGTGTAATAGAAAAAAATTCTCTGTCCATCTTTTCCACACCATTCATGATTTTATGTACTTCAATCAGGTCACCTCTTCAACACTGCCTTTCAAGGTTGTAGAAGCCCAGACATTGCAGCCTGGTTTTGTAAGGAAGGTGTTCCAGCCCTTTGACCATTCTGGTATAGAAAAGGTGGATAGAGAACATTTCTTTTCTCTATCACACAACACTAGAACCAGGGGGCACTCTATGAAGCTGATGGGTAGGAGAGTCGGATCTGACAAGGGGAAGGATTTCTTCACCCAGAGGGACATCAGTTTATGGAATTTGCTGCCAGAAGAGGTGGTAACAACTACCAACCTAGATGGCTTTAAGGTAGGGTTAGACAAATTTATTGATGACAGATATATCAATGGCTATTAGAATGAATGCCAAGGTACATCTTTCAGACTGCAGGGGAAAGCAGGATGCTTCTACGGTCATTTGTTGGGATTCAAGAGCAGAAAGAGTTTTGTCCTTGTCTCTGCTTGAGATGCCCATGAGCATTTGATGGGCCACCGACTAGATGGGCTGTGGCCTAATCCAGCAGGGCTTCTCTTATGCTCTTATGGTGGCCCTTTTCTACATTTTTCCCAGTTCGGCATTGTCCTTTCTGAAGTATGGTGACCAGCATTATACACAATATTCCACCTTCCCACCTTAACTGACTACTAGGCCACTACTCACTCTAGGTGTCACCTGTAGGGCTTCTCCTCTGATTTTTGAAGCAGTTGGCCATCACAAGATGCCTCCTTGTTTTCCATGTAGATTAACAGAGGAGAGAGGAAGCAACTTGTGGCCCAGTTTCTGGCTGAACTGTTTTAATATTCTATTAGAAACGGCCAATTTTCTGGGCCAGTTCTAGTCTGGTGTGAAGGTAGTCTGGCAGGAAACCTTGCATCTGTGAGACTTTGGGGCAGGGAGGCATCTCACTCAGTGACAGTTTGTGCATACTTTGCAAGAGGGGCCCCTGGGTGCATTCTGCTCCTGCTTGGGTTACAAACATGAACCACTAGAATGGATGACAAGAAAATTAGTATTTGTTTGAATAGATCCCCTTCCAATGTGGTAGGATTTGTATCCAATGCAAATGTTCAATCTCATATGAATCCCACACAAATGCATATGCACAGCATATGAATCCCATATACAAATCCCATACAAAGCTTCATATGAATGTATCAAAACATTTGATTCAAATTTAAATGTCCGAATTTGGCCAAATTTTGAATGTTATGAATAATCATGTACATCCCTATTCTAGGGTCTTTGAGTCCAATCCCCTGATCAATGCAGGGTTTCCTAAATTATCTCATCCTTTTTATCAAACCTGTGGGAATCTTTAGTTGACCTATACATCTGAATTTATAGCTAGATTTGCCTACAACAAAGCAGCATGGTGACAGGCAATATTACAGTTCTTCACGATGTTCTATGATAATCAAATGCCACATTAGCATCTAACAATAAACATTACACTATTAGAAAATGTAAATGCCATAAGTGTTTGGATCAAAGGAGTAACTTGAATTAAATGACAGGTTCCAAAGAAGGAAAACGAGACATGCACCTTACCTGCCCAAAATGCTGGAAAGATACCCACATTGTTTCTTCCTCATGCTGAGAATAATAACACCAAGGATTATTCTTATTTTGGTTGAACTGGGTAGGAAACTACATAGGCACATGTAGCCCAATCACAGACTAGAAATAGCTGCTAATCAGGGCTACAGAAACATTTCCAAGGGAAGGTGTTGTCAAACTAGCAGATAAAGGAACAGAAAAGTGTGAGCAAATGAAGTAGGTCTTTGAAGCACTCCATGGTTAATTTTTGTGTGCCTACAGTGGGGTGATCCTTGGTAAAGGGATGACTGAAAAAAAGCCCTATCTGATTGAGCCCTAAGGGTGCATCTGCATCAGCAAATTGTGATCACATAGTCATTCCCATACAATCTGCTGAGGCAGATTTACTTGTGCAGCTTAGTTGTGCACTATGAGGCCAGCTAGGGATGTCAATACTGGTATCTCTTTTCCAACAACAGATTCCAGAGACGTTTTCGCACGGGGGTGTTTGGAACGCGCGGGAGACAGCCCGGAACGCGGCAAACGCATTGCCGCCGAGGGGCTTGCGATCCGACGTATCCGGAGCTGTCTCTCGCGCGTTCCAAATGTAGAGCACTTTGAAGTGCTCTACATGCGTTCGGGCGCAGACGAACTGCCTGCAGGCGTTCGGGAGGAGAAGGATTCGCGCTTGCTTCTCGCTCCCGAACAGCCGCGGGCCCGCCTCCCCGGCCGGCGCAGGTTTGGCAATCAGCTGTTTGACAATCAGCTGATTGCCGATCTGCCTCCGCAGCTGTCTCCGCGCCCCTGGCCGGCCTTTGCCGGCCAAGACAGCTCCAGGCGCATTCACCTTTCGCACACAGGCGCGCCGGAATGCGTTCCGGCGCGCCTGTGTGTGAACGGTGAAAGCGCCCGGAGCTGTCTTAAGCTTCCCGCCTGAACGCGTTCCGTTTGGAACGTGTTGCAGTGCGGAAAAGCCTCAGGTCAGTGTCCTTCTGGCTAATAGATTGCCAATGCTGATGCTGGCTTGGTGCTGCACACGCGCATGTGACTGACACCAGGACCAGGACACTGCCAGGAAAGTAACAGACCCCAGCATAGAAATGCCCTATCTCTCCCCTCTACAGTGTTGTGAACACATATTAGTAGTTTAGGCCTCAATGGTTCATCTAGCCCCTAATTTTCCACAAATGGTCACTTCTTACATTACGGTTTTGTGCTATACAATGGTTTGTGTTAACCAAACTATGGTATCCTACAGGGGAGGATAGTATATTCTATCGTGAATAAAGAAGAAAAGTTAGGTAATAGAAAGCCATGTTTGTTTCCTTATTTAGAAACATAAATGCATTTAGAGGAAGAGATCACAAAATGTTAAAATGAACAGGGTAATTTACCATCCTGTGGAAAGTCTCTCTTGAATTTCCATTAGTCTTGAATAGATGATTTTTATTGTTTAACTCATTTTTGATTACTATTATTAATGTTCTAAATATAAAACACTTTTCCTCCTGCCATCTGCTATTAGCTTGTGCTTGTTTGCTCTCTGCAGTTTCACAGTTTTTGTAATATTTGCTTCTTTAACCATGAAATATGCAGAATTTTATATAATTATGAAGTCCTGAAGAAACTAGGACAAAGATTTCCCAGGAGGAATTAGCAAACAATTAAATGTGAAGGGGAAAAAATTAGAACACTATAAAGTAACATCCTCCATTAAGAGTTCTATGCTATTGGACTAAATTTATAATTTGTTCACTTTTTCGCTTTAGTTGCATGGCTTATACAATCAGTTTAAATGCATTTACGGGGGGAGTGGGGGAGTCTCCTTTTTAAATTCATTATAATGGCGGAATAAGATTTTTCTAAGAGTTAGCACTCCCGTCCGTCAGTTGATGTCTCGAACACTTTTGCTCATAATGGGTTTTACTATACAATGTGAGGAATGCTACCATTGTATGGTATATTAAAACATATAACCGGTGACATGGGGGGAACATAAATGTATGATAGCATCTGCACAGTCTGTGAAGATCATGCCAGTTATGTGGTGGACATCAGGGCCACATGCCAACATGCATCAAGCAGAGTCCTGCCCTCCTGTCCCACGTGGTAGCTGCAAGGTCTTTGCACTGGCTTTTGCACTGGGAGATGACTTAAACATAGTCAGCTTCCACACAGTTCCAATAAACCATGCTCTGCTTGCCCTCATGGACTCATCACAGCAGGCCCTGGAAGGTATTCTCATATGATTGTAGAGTTTCTTTTTTTTTTCTACAAGTTCACAAAGTCCATAATAAAGTTCATAGGCTTTGAGGATTGTCCATTCCTAGCTCCCAAAGTTACCCATGTGATGAGCTTGCTGAATGTCACAGGTAAGGGGGCACTGGGGAGGCAGGCAGGAGCACTCTGGTGGTGCGCCAGGGCTTTTCCTGGCCCCCCCGGAATGCCAATCAGACTTTCCGGAACCTGGTTAAACTGGAAGGCCTGTATTTAGGTTCCGGAAAGCCTGTTTGGCATTCTGGATGGTATCATGCACCACTGGAGCAGGTAAGGGGCCCCCAGGGAGGCCCTGGAGGGGGGTTTGGGGGTAGGAAGGCCCAGGGAGGGAGGCCCCAGGGAATCCAGTATCCTTATAAGCTTCTACTGAAGCTTCTATGAATACTGGATTATCTGATTCATGGATGGATAGGGCCCTACAAATAGGACCTTATACGATCCGTCCACGAATCTCGGAATTCTGACACATTCGCCTGAATTCTGAATAGCACAAATGATTCATGCACATCCCTACATGAAACTAAGTACAATTCAAAGCAGCATGATTAGCTTCAGAGATGTATTTATTTTATTTTATTTATTTGCTCCCCCCCCCCCCGCAACCAGGTTAGAGCAATTAAAACCAAGGGCTGTGTTCACACCTTGCTTTTTACAAGGCCTGAGATTGTCTTAAGTCTTTGGAGACCAGACGTTAAAGTGGGCATCCAGTTTTTCCAAGGACTTTCCTGGCCTGAAAGTGCTATCCTGTAACTGAATAATCCCAATACTGAGTCTCTTTCAGACAGAAATGGACCCAGGTCTAGGCAAAGACCTGCCACTGCCAAAGTCACACTGATCCACTCACTGGAAAAAATAAACTTCAGCATGGTGGTGAAGAGGGCTTCTACCACTCCTGCCACCACCACCACCACCAGCCACTCACCCCTCACAATGCCACCCCATCACATCATCCCCAATGATAGTAGAGTCACTACCACCCCAGTCCTCCTGCAAACTTACCACCCATAATATTCCCCCTTTGTTATGCAAACCCCACATCCCTCAGTCCCTCACCCCCCAGCAATGCCACCATCACATCACCCCCTCAGTGCATGAACCTACCCCTACCTACATTCTCACACTCCTGAAACACCCCATCACCCCCTTAGTGTACAAACCCACCCCCACTGTCTCCTTGCCCTCCTACAGAAACCCCCATTGTGTCACTTGCCAGGTCCACAAACTCACCCTCACCACCAGCCACCACACCCCTCCTTGTCCTCCTGCAACACTTCCTCATTGCACTGAGCAGCCCCACTCCCACCCCCTTGCCATCTGAAGCTGGCTTTTTCTATGGAGGTTTGGTGAGGGGCAGCAGCAGGAGGTAACTGTGGACAGGCCATTCCAGGCCAAAATTGGCCTGGCTATGGCTGCCTTCCTTGTCCATGCCTGAGATGGACTAAGAGGGCTCAGTGTGACCCAAGCCAAGATGTAAAATGAACACACTAAAAGCAACAAAGGGTCTGAAAGTGGGGAGGGAAAGCTGTTTTCTTAGCCAAAGGCTAGGATAAATAGGTGCATCTCCAAGGTTGTCAAAGGAAGAGTTGATAGCCTAGGAGAACTGGCACTCCAATTGCCAGGGCAATAGTTGGGAGCTGATTTAGTGCTTTTCTGATGAACCCTAACTCTATGTAGGCCTCACTAAATGAGACAGAGACATCAAAGGATGCTAAGGTGCTCTATTTCACATCTGCCCTAACAAGTCTGGAAGATTTCAAGACTGTAGAAGGAAGAAAAGTAGGTATGGGGAATGTTCACCTGACTTTCAGTGGGATTTGTCCATGCAACTGTAGTGGGATGTGACTAGTTGGTGTCACCATTCTAAGGATAAACAGGTAGGTATGTGCATGATTTTTTAATTTTTTTGCACCTGATTCATATCAAATCAAATGTAAGAAAATTCATATTGTTTCAAACAGATCCTTCAAATATGCTAGGATTCTATTTGATAGGAATGTATTCATACAAATTCATACAAATATCCAAAAAGAATGCATACGTATCCAATATGTATCCCATAATATATCCACTCTGAAATCATCAAATCTTCCCTGAACTCACTTTGAATCTGCTCTCGAACCATGTCAGGTTCACTCTGGATCCATTGCAGATGTGACTGGCGCAGCTGCTTCCCCACCTCCTCGTTTCTTAAATGTTCCAAAGCTTCATATGAATGTTTTGAACCATTTGTATTCGTATGAATGTCAATGTACAAATGTTGTAACATTCAGTTCATATGTGAATGTCTGAATTCATCAATATGTCGAATGTTATAAATATTTGTGCACATCCCTATAAACAGGGAACTGCAAAACAACAACAAACAAACAAAACGTTCTTGTGGATCTGTAATGTCTGATTCTTAGTGACTTCCCTGAAGCTGATTTCTATAGCAAGTGTGATGTGCGACTGCTGATTACAAGGAAGAAGGCTGCGTCCAGAGAGTAGGAATGCTTCACAGGGACTGTGGAGCAGCTGTCAAAGTGCCAGATAGATTTTACAATATCCACAATCTGTGCAAAGTAAAGCCCGATGCTCCAAAGTCAAAAACAAACAAACTACTTACATGAGCACTGACTGAGGTGTTTCCCTTCTCTCTGCATTTTCCTGGGTGTTTGGGCAAGATTTCATGAGATTTCATGAATTTTTACCCTCACATGGGAATTAGCAGGCCTCTCAGAGAGGGAGGGGCTGATCACATGGTTGCAGGAACCCTTCTTGCTACTTTGGTGGATTGGGAGAACATGAGGACAACCTGTTCTACACTATAGTTGTTTGCAATGTATATTCTCCTAATAGCATGAATAAACTCTATAGTACTTCCGAGAGCTTGTGTATTTAATTGGGTTAAGTGGCATCACACTAAGGCAGAAGCGTACTAACTACATTATGGATTTTTTTTAAAAAAACTAGAAAAGTAGCACTTAAGGAACTTTGTCCCCCAGCTACCCTGAATGAACAGGCAGGAAGAGAGACAGGAGGAAGAGAAAGAGGGGTGAAATAAGCCAAAGATAAGAATCAGGAGTGGAATGGCAGGCAAGGACAGAAGCAAGCAGCCTCTTTGAGAAGCTGGCGTGAGCATCCTTCAGTTCAAAGCTGTTCTCATTCAGTGATGGCTATGACACTGAGTAAATGTTACAAGTACTACTGCTTTTTTCAAGTATTAATATCCTTATGCCTCAACAATATGCCTCATTGAAAGTCTAGCTAAAGATGCAAATTCATAACTGGTGCAGAAACCCATCCAGTGAAGACGTTAATGGATTGAGCACAACAAATGTTTGTTTGTTTATATCTCATCTTTCACCAAAAGGCCACAGGGAGGGTCCCAGTGAGAAAAAGGTAAACTATACAAAGCATAATATAGATAAGAAAAGCCCTGCTGGATCAGGCCTCAGTCCATCTAGTGCAGCATCCTGCCCCACACCGTGGACCACCAATTGCTTCTGGACTTTTGCAAACTGAAGACAAAGTCAGAACCTCCATCTGCCCTCATCTCCCTGCAACTGGCCTTTAAAGGAATCCTGCCTGTCTCTCCAACCATTCTAGTAGCCATTGATACAACTGTCCTCCATGAATTTATCTAATCTTTTCTTAAATCTATCCAGGCTGGTTGCTGTCACCATCTCTTTAAACTTTCTGCATCAACACTAGTCAACAATAGGATTGGAAGGAAAGTGCAAAACTGCTCCCTATTGTGAACTATGGGGCCAAGTACGAATTGGCCTCAGTTCACAAAATGGAAGTGGCCCATTTCTGGTGCACCTGGCAAAAACAACCCTAGCCAGCAACTTCAGTGGCTGAAAACTTTTGTTCCTAGCTTCTGAAGTTGGTCCATGCTGGGCTGCTGCAATGTGCTTAGACCATTCCACCTGCCATCCCTTTGATCTTAGCCTGGATAGTTTGATCTGTCCCATGATTTGTTCCTGTCTTTGTTTCCTTATTGGACATCTGAAACTTTGAAGTCATTAAGGACAATTTACAGGTTATAGGTACCTATTAAAGATGTATCTTTTTACTTAGGCATTCCCTTTGTTTTATGCTTCTTTTTATGATCTTGATCTGCACCTCCACTTCCATGACCACCTACCACCACCACCAGGCTCCATAATTGGCACAACAGTAAAAATCTGAGGCAAACTTTTACTTCCTTGTTCCTTTGTTTTCTCCACTTTCTGAAACTTCTCACTCTCTTCTTAATTTTTATATTAAGCTTTCCTCTTGTAATAAAGATATCACCTTGACTTGACTTCCTATTCTAAAATTCCCCAAGCTGGGTCCATTAGCTGAGTGCAGCAAAACAAACCCATAACTTAAAGGTCCAATCGAAATGTGGCAACACATGATTGACAGGAAGTCCCATAGCATTCCTCAGTCTACAAAGAAGTGGAATAGAAACAGTATAAAATATGGTTTTTTTTCTGATTATTCTTATCACTTTCTGATTAGGTGGCCATTTTCCTAGTCACAATTAATTGAAGTAATTCAATTATTATTAGTACTCCTGTATTGACTGACAGAGAAATATTATAAACACACAATGAGAGCTACTGAAGGACAAATATAATGATTTGTGGGTGATGTTCTGAGCTGCTCTGAGTCTTCAGAAATAGACTATAAATATACAATTAAATAAATCTCATGTATATGGACTCAGAGGTATGTTCTATTGTTTTTAGTACTGCTTTTTTACAGGGATATGTGTATAGTATTGTACCCAGAGACACTTAATGAAGAGGAAGGACAAGGTAAGAGAGAAGGAAATGTAGTGTGCAGTGTTTCAGCCTCATGTGTCTTCCTGACAATGAACAGGAGAATGTCAACATTTGCATTTTCTATCCTTGCATTTTTATTGTATAAAAAGTAAGAATCAAGCAAACAAACAAAAGGCTTGGCTCTCCTAGGAAACTGACTCCAGGAAAAAATAAACCCGCCTATTCTATGAGCAAGGATCAGTGCTAAAGGTTTTTCTAGACCCACTACGTTATTAAACACTTGGAGGCCCCTTAAAAAATACCAAGCCAAAAAGGAAGTCTAACAATAGGGACATGCTACCG
>MTQE01002560.1:9167918-9183962 GCA_014337955.1 Aspidoscelis marmoratus | reverse complement strand
GTGGGCGGGGTATAAATCTCAGAGTAAAGTAAAGTAAAGTAAAGTAAACTGACAGCTCTAAAGACACTCAGCAGACTACCTCAGAAGTCTGCTAAAATATGAACCATGTGAACAGACATTTCTGGGATAAATAATCAAGTAACAGAATTTCAAAACTTTTCTTGCAGAGGAAATATTCACCTGAGATGGTTGAAGGAACTGACTGAAGGAGCTAACATAGTACAGTTTATACTAAAGCAGCTCTGAGATCTCTTTCCACATATACCTCTAGCTGAGTCTGAAACAGCATGAGTATTGTAGCCTTAGTCCTTGCCCAGATTGTAACCAACGCCCTAGAGATATAATTATAGTGGTTGAAAAATACTCAACTAAACTAAAACTCTTCAATATCCTTAGAACAAAAAGAAAATGAGGTAGAAGGCATTTGTTGCAAGACATGGCTCCTGCTACTATTAAGATGAGAAAACAATTAAATAACTTGACAGGAGCCCCATTCAAATCAAATGTGAGATTCAGATGGAAACCCTGGAAAATAGTTTTATTTCCTAAAATCAAACTCTCCTGAAACAATCTTCTAACATTTAATTTTTACTCGGATGACTTTGTTCTTTTTACATCAGACCCGTTAAATCGTACCCCCACTACAAGCGAAACTTGCTTTATTTCATTCTTTATCTAGTCTTAAAGTCAAGTAACAATATTTAAGGACACCAACATTAAAACCAATAGGAACATTTTTTTTAACTTAGGAATATACATTCCAAAAATTTAACTCATGTAATATATCTTATTTATATACCTTTACTGAAAAATCTATCCTTCCTGATAAAAATGCATCTTATCTAAAAAATATTATTATATAACCAGTGACATGGGAAGAGGGCTTATTCTCAATTCTTTACATATTTTGAAGCTTACTAAATACATCACATGCTTCTTTCCACTCTTATTACAACAGTGAGCTAAATTTGAAATGTCAGAATCACAAACACGAAAATCTTATTTCTTTACCAAGATGATCAAAAGAAAATAAAAAGCAAGAAACATAAACAAAACAAAGAACAGACTACAAAAAAGCAGGACAAAGAATGAATACCATCCAATCATATGCTAAGAGATTAGGAAGAGCTACTATAAACAATTCACCACCTAGTCAGGTTAAGGATAGGATAGGCTAGGCTAGGATAGAATAGGTCTGTGGATAGAAATGTCCAATAACACAATACATCAGGAATGAGCTATAGATATTTAGCAATATAGTAACACACAATTTAATTTACATGGATGCAATTTAATTTACATGGATTTACATTTATTTTTATCCGGACCACTTTATGTCTGTTCAACCTGGTATTCCCCTCTGGACAACACCTTTTAGTTTTTGTTGTGTTTTGTTTTTTAAAAATATACATATACTGTATTTTTTAAGCCTCTCTCAGTGTTATACCATGATAGGAAGAAGGACAGATATGAATGAATGCTGACAAATAAATAAGAGTTTTTAGAGCTTACTTAACTTGCAGACATTGCACAGTAGAGCATCTGTGAAAGCTGAATTCTTGAACAGTAAAGATCAACTATGGTGCCATCCATGCCAGTTGCAAAAGGGCAGACTGGTGTAAACAGCAGTAAGTGCCTCCATTGGGGGAACAGCCAGGACAAGACTAATTGCCCAAAGTCCCATTCCAGCTTCCTTACCACCTGGAAACTTTATTCAGGTAGAAACAATACTAAAAAAGGCTGAATTCCCCAGGCCTCTTTTGGCAGAATCTGCCATAGAAGTGACTATATGGCAATCCTGTTTAATATTGGATGAATAATAATGTCATTTAATCTTATATTAAAATATGAAAAAAATCAGGTCGTATTCTCCAGTTTCAATTAGGGATATGCTTGAATATTCCTGCTGTTCAGAATTCATACGAATAGGTATGAATCCTGACATTAGTAGTTCCCATTTGTCAGTGAATCAGATTATCCGGTGTTCGTCGAAGCTTCGGTTGAAGCTTCAGCAAAGACCAGAGGCCCCCATGGCCTCCTGTTCCCCTCCCCCTCATGGCCTCCCATCGCCTCACTTACTTTGGTCCTGCTGGTGCCACCACCATGCGTGCTTTTTTTCTTAGCACTTTCAGGTCTGTGCACACATCTCCCACCGTGTCGCAAGATCCCCAGATGGGAAGTTGCACCCTCAGAGGACACAGAAGTGCTTTTTTGACCTCTGAAGAGTTCTGAAATGGGCCTGGGGATGCCACCGTGACCTCCTGTTCCCCTCCAGTATGCTTTCTTACCTCCCGGGTCTAACTTAGTGTTCTTCAGAGGCCAAAAAGAGCACTTCTGGGGGTGTGGGCACAGCTCCCACCATATCATGTGATCCCCTGATGGAGAGCTGCACATGCAGAAGACCCAGAACCACTTTGTGGGCCTCTGAAGAGGGTCAAAATAGGCCACAAGAGCATCCCCAGTCCCATTTAGCAGTTTTCAGAGGCCAAAAAAGCACTTCCAGGTCTTCTGTGCATGTAGCTCTCCATCTGGGGATTGCATGACATGGTGGAAGCTGCACCCACAAACCTGGACGTGCTTAGAAAGCGTGTGGCAGGGGCACAATGAAAGGCAAGGGGGTGGCAAAGGAGGAATGGGGGGTTTGCTTTATTTCAAATCAAGTATGGGAAATTGCCTTCATTCACACCCCTTGTTTCAGTCCAACCATTACTGCATGGGCATAGGAACTTTAACTTAGGAATTTTTTTGTATCTACTGTCTAAAGAGGATGAGGGAAGATTGTTGGAGCTAGTTAATATGAAAACTCTTCTATAGGAGTCCTTTCCCTATTTTATTATGACAGAAATCAAAGACAAACTGATAATCCTATAGAAAATCAGACCTACACCACTAAAGAACAGCTTATAATCTACAACTGATCATAAAAATCATGAAAAGATATCAGATTGACTCAAAGGAATTATTTAAACACAACTAATTGTTCTCAGATAATACTATATCTTTATAGACCAACTAAAAGAATATAAACTGCAGCATCCACATGAGGAAATGTCTAGGTGAAAATACATTCTTAAGGTCCGTTTAGAAACCTCAGATATTACCATTCTAATCACCCAAAGAGTGTTCCTCCCAGCTAAGTTCCTTGAAAGTTGAAACTGATTATTTTATTTTCCTGGATATTTCTGGCTCTCTGTTTATACAACAGTTCATTCACATTCAGAGCTTCCATCTCTCAGTCTCCTGTTGGCTCATGACCTGATTTTTTCTTTCTTTCATAATTGGCTGATTTTCTGTCTTTCCATCTAGTCCCATCTATCTGGTCGTGTTCTGACCTTCAGTGTTTCTCTACAAAATATATAGCTGTGCCATCCCAGCTTACACCCCACGATTCTCACTTTACCTTGAGGCAGAGGTAACTATGCATATCTAATGCATTCTAGAGCTGAAGCTTCTGCATAGTTTATACCCGCAGCTCAACAGAACAGAAGTATTGTATTTTGCAGACATGGAACAGACAAATTTATGTGCCCAATTTTAGTTAGCATTCCGAGGAAAGCTACTTAAACTATGAATTTACCCAGTTTGCCTAAAACATAAAGGATTTATTATTTAAACTTAGACCTTATGGAGACAACACCTTGAACCACAAAAGCTTGACATTCAGTGCTTGTGTCTTGACAAAAGAAGACTGGTATTATCAAAAATAAAATAAAAATAAACCAAAGTTACAAAAGTTACATTCACGCTTATAAAATGTTGTAAGAGAGTATGTGTGTTCATACTATGTGTGTGTGTCTGTCTGTCTATATATGGTCTCTTATTTATTTGCATTCTTATACCTTCCTATCCCCAAAGGTCTCAGCACTGTGGTTGTCTAGTCTCTGGTACTGATGGAAACAGGCAGCTTTTAAAAATGCCATTTCACTAAGCTGGATGTCTATGATGCACATTATATGGGGCTGCCATTGGAATACCACATAGAAATGTTGACAGATATCAGTGTACTTACCCGGATGTTAAAAGATGTCTCACTGATTTCACACCAATTTGGAAAAACATTTCATGATCCTGGAGATGATGGAACTTCTCAGAGTTTTATCCAGATGTTTTCACCACTCCCTGAAATCACTCAGGATCAAAATGCTGCTGAATCACGGAAAATGCCATTTTTCAGCATTTCTTGGGAATCTAAGGGTGGGTGGCTCATAAAGGCTACGTGGGTACACTCCAGCATGCCTGATGGTGATCTCAGCCCCCAAACAATAAGGGGCATTGGCCCTTAACCTCCCATCAGATATAAATTGACTCTGCATGTGGGGAGAGTAGGTCCTTTACTGCCTATGTAGACTGTCCACCCCTATGCTCAGAAGCTTGGTCCACCTGTTCTTTCTTCACGCTTATTTAGGTTTAGTTAGTGAGCCTCTAATCCACAAGGTTTAATGTGGATTTGCCTACAACTGCATCCTTAAAGTGTCTCACCCAACCTTATCACTGTCTATTTGGGCCCTTGATATCACTTCCTTTAGCTGTCTTGCCCTCTGCAGCACCCACCTCAGTGGGTACTAGCTATCACTGGTACATTTTGCACCCATGCAATGACACCTTGAAGAATTTATATACAACCAGCCAATACACCTAAGTTCAGTAAAGGTTCAGTAAAATAGAAAACCAAAAGAATCTCCTTACAAGTTGATAAGATCACTGGAAGAGTGTTCTTGTTTTCAGCAGCCTGTGGATTACTTCCACCAGGCAGCAGGGGCAGGTTGAGACTTGGGGGGAGGGGTTGCACTTACACTATGCACCCATTAAGGACCCATTTAGGACCCATTAGGTACTGGTTTGGTACCAATCAGGAAGACCCTGTTCCCACTTCAGACCCCATTAGGATCCAATGTACTCACACCTGTTCAAGGGAAGCCTGGATTGAAGGGGATCTTCAGGCCCTGAAATCCAGTCTACCCATGGGCCCTTTTAAAGGGGTCTTCAGACTGGTCTTCAACCATGAAGACCAGATTAGAAGGTTCAAGTTTGCTCTGTGATCAGGTCAATGGTGTCCTGGGGTGGACTCCTGGGGTGGCACCCTCGATGGGGTGCGGGCACCCTGAAACCCAAATCTATGAAGCGGGTGACCATTCTCTGAATACAGCTTTGAAGATGAGCACAGACTGCGTAGCTGTCATCCAGAATTCTTCAAAGATGAAACCATCTGCATAACAGTCAATCAAGCACCATGGTACAATGCGATCACCATGCAGGCAATGCTCCAGAGAGCATTGCATGCCCCATGTCCTTGCCATCTGTGCAGAGAGAGAGGTGGAAGACAGGGAAAGAGCAACAGTTCATAGCTGCTCCATAACCACTCCATAACTAGGCTATGGAGCCATGTTGCGGAACTTGGGCCAGGCTCTGAAGACGCTCTGTAGCGGCTTCGGAGATTTGCCCCTTCCAAATCACCCAATGCCCCCCCGAAATGTTGCTTGACTGATGTGCACATCAGCCAATCATTCTGTGCTGCCTTCATGTCTTCTGCTTGGGGACCAACAGATGCTCCACATGCGTGCTCCAGTGCTACACTGCTTGTGGGGAAGCATTGATCCTTGCCAGGATCCAGATATTCTAGAACCGGATTCATTGAAAACCTCATTCCTTAGATCCGGATCTTCCTAGATCCAGATTAAGGGAGGTAAGCGGAAAAAGAACCTTGATATAGTGTGGTGTTTGGTGAAACAAATTTAAGTAAATTGACTTCAAATCAATAACATCATCTTTTGCAGCAGTGATCATGGCACCTAATCTCACGTACACACAAGGAACCATCTCCCACAAAGTGAAGATACAGCATCAGTGGTGAGTAAAAGAGAGGAAAGATGTTTTGTTAAGAAGGCTTGTTTTTATTCACCCCAAAGTCCCAGAGTAGTAGTAGAAGAGTTGGCTTTTCTACCCTGCTTTTCTCACCTATTTAAAGGGACTCAAAGCAGCTGACAAAGCTTTTGAGAGTAGCTCACAATATGCAATAAAAACATCTAAGACACAGTGTGTCTACTTCAAATTTTCTTTTATTGCTGTAACCTGCCCTGAGATCTTAAAGGATAGGGTAGGATAAAAATGCAAATAAATAAATAGATGTCCCGACCCATAGAAGGGCAGAATCACCAGTATGGCCTGCCATAGTCTGCAGTAGCATGCAAACATCAGCCCCCTATTAAGGGATATAATCTAGAATAAGCGCCAGTGCAGAAAGGGCCATTGCCTGAGGATCTTTTGGAGAAAGGATGAGAACAGTTTTAGAGCGTTTCTTGAACAGTGTCATAATATAACATGCAATGCTGGTTAGCTGCTATCATGATTCAAAAAGAAACAAAATAAATGAGTGTAATCTCCGCGCAGAGGTTGTCCAGAAGTCTGCCTGTACTGCTTTGCTGTTTCGTTTTTTGGAAGCAAGCAAGGATCGAGGTACTAAAGGACATGTCAACAACATTTTTTTACAGGGTGAAGTGATTTTGGTGGGGGAGTGTTATTGTTTTTTAAGGCAGAGATTTCAATCTTTGGAGTCAAAATCAACTCTGGAGGAGTTCAGCTAAGGAATGCACAACATCATGTTTCTGTACATTGAACAGGTATGGCTTACTGTCCCTTCTGGGCTTCATTATCATTAAAAAATTTATAGTGTGTACAGATGGCATGGGCTCTGTACTTTCGCTGAGCACAGCATCTTTGGGTCTACTTCAAAAGAACAGGTCTGTCAACTCTACCTGAATATGGTGCATTTCAGGATTACCACTCCAACATAATTTTGGCCTTTGCAGACATTCTTAGCATCTTCTTCCATATTCATGGGCTTTAATGTGTTTTACTCATTAAAGAGATTTCTTATGGAGTTAATGGCAACAATAATCATTGATCAGTGACTCCTTTTGCCATTTCTGTGGAACAAGTAAATTATTTAAATTAAAGCACATTCGTATATCCCCATATCCCCATTATATATACTCATGAAGAGGTTTTAGGGGACTTCATTTTCCCAGTGATTTCATTTGAGTGTCATTGTCATCTTGCATTATTCATGGGATACCTTGCAAATTGCTTCTCATTCCTACAGTACTTATAAATCATAGGACCATTTTCCTGGGAAGATTTCAGCTGTAAACTCCACAGCTTGTTTTCAAATGAAAATTGTGTTCAGTTAAGGTGATTTGTTTGCTATTCAGAACTGTAAGTCTTTCACACATTGCCATTTATAGAGGCAGAAGCTAAGGGTAAATTTGCACAACATGAATATTATAATAACGCCTTTGCCATTCAGGCCCTCACTTCTTACTTCTGAATCTCTTTGTTTCCTCTTATAGGCAGGGCAAACAGCAGGGGAAAGCTACCACTACTGCTCTTATACTTTCCAGAGGCAACTTGCTTTGGTTGGCTACTGTTGCAAACAGAACATTGGATTGATCCAGCAAACCTGAACAAAAAGAGAAAAAGAGAAAATCCTAGCAGAAAAGTAAATATGCCCTTTTTCAACATAGGCATCTCTGAGATTGCAAGCCTTGAATAATTTTGCCAGCCATAAAGACAACCAGCCTTGCTCCATCCTTCTTTGAGACGCAGGAATGAGCCTACAGTTCTAGGAAATTGTTGAACTCTTGGAGTGAATACTCAGGAGGCGAAAGACTGAGGTATAAACGTTCAGTTTCACCATTTCAAATATTGTACTTACATCTTTATTAATAGTGATGCCTTCAAATGGGTTCCTTCATATAAAAACTCACTGGAGCTTTGCAGAGTGTGGTAACATTTGTTTATTTACCTTCAGCAAGCTGCAGATCCCCAGAGAACAAAGTCCAGCAAACCTCAAAGCGCTTTATTTCTAACCAAATTATAGCTGCAAAATGTCTGGCTTTTCATTCTTGGACTTCAAACAGCATAACTGCTTTTACCTGTTTCTCTGACGCTCCAGATAGGAAAGTGTTAACTTCTCTAACCTGAGTCAAAGAGGGAGAGAGAGAGAGCTATCGGAAAAGTATTTTGCGTCAACTTTCCCAAAACATCAACCTTAAGTTCTGTATAAATAATAGATATTAGAGTTTACAGATGTAACAGTATGGCCAATAAAACAATCCATCTCTCTAATTACATGGAGTTATCTGATAAAGCCAGGCAAGGTTTTCCCTAGGAAATGGATCATAGAGGTTTCTGCCTAAGGCACTACCTTCTGAAAGGGGGACGGGGACACTGTGCATGCCCTTAAGGTCCTCATGCTGTGAATGTAGAGGGGAATAAACAGGCAGCTCTGCATGGTGGTCAACATTATCAGTGCACATTAGGGATGTACATGAATGGAAGTTTTTGCATTTGATTGATATTGAATCCAAGGCAAGAAAATTCGTATTCATTTGAATAGATCCCCTCCAAATGTGGTGGGATTCTATTTGATATGAATGTATTCATATGAATTCAGATGAAGATCCAACACAAACGCATATGTATCCGATATGTATCCCATAACATATCTGCTCTAAAAGCATCAAATCCACCATGAATCCACTTTAAATTCACTCTCAAACCATGTCGAATGCACTCAAGATCCATTGCAGATGTGACTGGCACAACTGCTTTCCCACCTCCCCATTTTACAAATGTTCTGGAGCTTCATACGAATGTCCCAAAACAATTTGTATTTGTTCGAATGTCAATGTACAAATGTTGTAACATTTGATTTGTATACGAGCGTCCGAATTTGTATACATTTGTATAAATATAAAATGTTATGAATATTCGTGCAACATCCCTATCGCACATCCATTTTTATTTGATTTTGTTTTTTAGCCTTCATGAGGCATTTATTCCGGCACAGCCGTCTGAATACTAATACTTAAAGATTATTGGGGGTGACTAGAAGGGGCTATGATGGGGTCTTGACCTAAAAAACAATGGGAATCCACCATTGTGACTTGTGACAGTGACTTGTAAATAAATGACTTGCAAAGGTGTCTCTAGTTATTCATGGGTCACGAACAATGAAGCATATCATTATTGACTTGTAAATACCCAAAGCTCTAGAGGTCTGAATGTAGAAGTTTTAAGGAAAGAGTGCAATACCAATTCTCTTGATCTGACAAATACATTAGACAGTTCACCATTTTCATGAATAATTACCCATTACAGCCATATCCAAAATGATACTGGAATTGAGAGAAGCAGCAAGGGCCAGTCAACTGGAAATGATGGAAAGGCAATGGAGTCATGGAGTCATGGGGTCATGGAGTCATGGAGTATCATTTGGCATCGGTCTTTGAGGACTTGGCCTTATTCTGGAATATTCTGGGACAGGTGCTTGCTATTCACATGCTAGTGCAAAATATGGCAGACTCAGGCAAGCCCTGTCATAGTCTGTATTGGAATGTGAACCACAGACTAAGGATCTGCATGTATATTAGTAACATTCATTATTCATATGAATTCGTATGAATTCGGACATTCGTACATGAATGTTTTGGAACACTCATACAAATATTTCAGACGTTCTTTAAACTGGGGAGGGGGCACTGAGGGGGAAGCCCGATTGGAGAAACAAAGGGAGAGGCAAGGGGGGGGGTGTAAGACAGGAGGAGAAGCAGGATCAGGGGAACAGAGAAAGAGGCAAGGTGTGTGTGTTAGGGTTGTGCATGAATGCAATTTTTGGGATTTGATTCAATTCAAATTGAATATCCAAAAATTCCATTAAATTTGAATCTTTAAAATTTGAATTTAATGAAATTTTCCATTCAAATTAAGCAAATTTGAATCTGTTCATTTGAATTTTGAATCAAATTTGCATTTATGAATGTCAACATTTGTATGTGCCCTACGCATCACTATGCATCCTGTACACATCCGTACACATCCATATGCATCCCATAGTTATCCCATATGCAACCTGTTTTCGTCCCGTACAGATCCATACAAATGCATACAGATGTGGGAAAGAGGTGTATGTGCAACTATGTATCATGTACGACCCCATACACATGCAAATGTCCTGATAGTTCAAACAAATAGATCCAAAATTAGAAATCCATTTGAATTTTTAAATTTGAATTTATGGAACTTCAATTCAAATTTGAATGTCAAAATTCAGACAAATTCTATCAAATTCCAAATACCTTCAAATATTCATGCACATACCTAGTGTGTGTGTAAGACAGGAGGGGAAGCAGGATCAGGGAAACAGAGAGAGAGGCAAAGTGTGTGTGTGCACGGGGCCCCCAAAAGAGGCCTGTGGATGCCAGCGGAGCCACACCAAAAGGTAAAAGGGTACCTCAGAGGTGGGTGGGACACTCTGTTGGAGTCCGTGAGCCCATTTTGGCATGCTCTGGTGCCTAAAATAGGCCTTCAGGGGGCCAAAATAGGCCTTCTGATTCTAGGGTTATGCAACCCAGTCCGGAAGTGCCTTCTCTGGCCTCCCAGAAAGGCTATTTCAGGTCCCAAGAGCACCAGAAGAAGCCCACAGACTCCAGTGGAGCCACAACAAAAGGTGATGGGGTGCATGGGAGGTGGGCATGGGGTACAGAAGACCCAGGTGGGTTGAAGACTACGTGGGTTATCTGCCACAGCTCCAAATGAAGCTTCTAACAATATTGGATAATCAAATTTGTGGACAAATAGGGCCCACAAATGCCTTATTCTATTCGGCCATGAATCTACAAATTTGTAAAACGCCAAAACCTCACCAATGAAAAGGCCTGGTATTTTCAGGGGGAAGATTTCCATTACTTGGGGGCTGCTGCAGAGAAGGCCCTCTACCTGGTTGGATCCCAGTTCTGACTGTAACACCAGCCACCTCAGAAAGGGATGATTTATAATTAAATGCTCTGATATAGTTTCATAATGAGAGGTGACATGGAAATGTTTTTCATAAATAAATAATGAATAAAAGAAGGAGCAGACCACAGCATACAGACACAATTAGTTATTCATTTGTTCTTTTGCCAAAATAATGGAATGAAAACCTCTGACTTTTACATCAAGGGCCTAATGTACCTCTTCAGCCTTCTCGCCATGAGCTTTGATCTGGCTACTAATCTTGCTTTGTAGTATATATGACTTTGTATAGTATATATAGTCAGAAAAAAGAGGAAGTTAAGATTCTGATATGAGGATATTTTCCATTCTACACAAGCAACAAGATTATTTATTTATTTACTTATACATTTATTTGGAAAATGTATATCCTGCCCTTCACTGAATGGTCCCAGGGTGAGATACAATAAAATTAAAACATATTGATTACTAAAAATCATATGCCAAATCTACATATTTAGATTACTAAAAATCAAATACCAAAGTGGGTCCTGGACCTGCTCTGCTGATATCTCACAGAATGCAACCCAGCTGACTTTCTTTTTAGTACAATAGAAAGGACTGCATACCAAATAACCTTTTTCTCATGAAAGGAAATGACAAAATTGTACAAGAGCATTAACTTCAAACTATCATTGATGGCATTAATTCTTGAAAAGTTAAATAGTCTTGTGTGCTAACCCTAAATTAATTAATGTGCCCATTCATAGTAACCGTGGATCCAGTTACATACTCCTTACATTGCTTACAAATGCAAATTGTTTTATCTGAGATCATTGTGGGCTTTGGGTTTCCATGGTTGGTTAAAAGAGCAGTCTAATTTGCAATAGCCTAAAACAGAAAAAGACAATGCCCATAAAATCTTTTATCTGGTATGCACTTTATTCAACAGCAGAAAAAGAAAAGTTTCACAGATGGAGACATCTAACACAGTAATAGAAAATATGCCCAAAGGGAATTCTCAGCAACATTTTTGGAAGAAATGCAGGATAAGACCATAGCTACATCCAGCTGCCACTTACTTATTCTGATATACTGGGATGTTCCAGAATAAAACATGAATATTTCAAAATATCCAGATATAACAAAATAAGTAACTGAAGTCTGGATGCAACCCATGATACAGTCAGGTTATCACCCATCTAGAACGTCTTCTTTGGATATTCACATTATGCAAATTGTACAGTATAGAACTAAGATGAACGGAGCAGATAACAGATATTCTTCTCCTCTTCTCAATAAGTCCCATCATTTGGCAATTGTTTGGCAAAAGGCTCAAGCTCTTAGCAAATGGCTAAAAACTGAGACATAGGCCCTTTCTGCACTGGGCCTTATTCTGGATCGTATTCCAGAATAGGGACCTGCCATCTAAATGCTGGTGCAAACTATGACAGGCCTCACCTGGGGCCTGTTATAGGATGCATTAGCATGGGAATGGCAGGTCCCTATTCTAGGATATAATCCAGAATAAGGCTCAGTGCAGAAGGGACCATAGCTCACAGAACAGGTGCACAGCAACAGAACAACTGCTACATCCAGATTCACATGCAGAGGTTCATGTGAATGGAAGGAAAGGGCCTTTCTCCGGTCACTTGTTGTGTTCTGGATCATGTGGTCTGTAACAAAGCAATCCATCTGCACAGCAATGGCTGCACAGCAAGAACTGTTCTGGTCTAGTCTCTGCAGTGCTTCCACATTTCAGAGTTGGCCTCTGAGATGCCAAAGGCCCAGGTACAAAAATGTGTGGCCTTGGAGCCCCCGAAGAACCCATTTTGGCAGTCCAATAAGGTATGCTGCATAATCTGGAATATGAAGGTACTCACCTTCTACATATTTCTAGGGTCTGGATTTTCACCTGCTACTACACCAGATCTGATCCAGAGACAATCCAGATCAAGGCCCTCCAGTTGTGGAATACACTCTGCCTGGTGCAGAAGGAACATACTAGTGGGGGATGGAACCTCCTATACTCCTGACTAACATGAAGAAGGGAGTTTAACTAGGTACTACAGATGGCTAGTATAGTATAATTATTAGGTTGTTGGACAGAGAATCCAGAACACTGTGTTCAGATCCTCCCCAGATAGGAAGCTCACTGATTGTCTTAGGATCAGTCATTGAATAATTCCACACTTGTCAGTAAACCAGGCCATGGTTCTGTCTATAGGCCTACATTCCACATGCTGGTGTGGCATCTCCTAGGACACTCCATTCACCCCCTCCTAGTATGCTCCATCCACACAAGCTTCAGAGCTGGCACTGTGGTGGCTGTCCCAGAACATCCCATCCCAATGCATATAGACTTGTTCTGGGCCAATGGTCGTCCATCGCAAGTCAGACTACTTAGATTGCTTCAATGCAGGAAAGCACAAAAATGTCACATGACAGGGCAGCGGCAGGAACAATCCCATGCAGGAAATAATGACACACAGAGTAATGTGGAGGGGGGGAATGGTGAGTCTATGCCAGGCATCTGTAATATAACCAGAGTCACTAAAGCCAAAGCAACAATCCAATCTGAAGTGACAGCTGTACATATGGGCAGAACTCTAGGCAAATTCTCATTATGAGCATTGTCTTGCTCATTCTTCCTTTCCCTTTTGTCTAAGCACACTAATAATCAGTTTGCATCAGGGCTGTCAGAGCCGCTGCTGCAGACTAGAGGAAGATTTGTATGGTGCTGCAGGGAGATTGTGCAGAGCTGGAGGGAGATTTCAAGTAGCTAATTGATGCAATCAATTTTTAGTGAGAAATAACAAGGCATACACCATCAATATTTAATGCAGAGGAAAACGTATTTTGAGGATTTTTGAAAAAAGCAAATATATGAATTTACTATTAAAACGGTCCCTATGCAGGATCAACATGAAATAATGTCGCTTTTAATTTATTGGGATGTAATTTCTGACAAATAAAATAAAACACTGTTCTTGTCTTTCAAGTCTTTCCATGGGACTCGTCTGTTATTCTAAGTCAGCGTTGCTGCTAACACCTTCTACTTATTTGTTGTTAACTGAAAATTCTGTGGATGCAACAGCAATAACACAAATACAGCATGTGCAATGGGTTTTCTTCATCAATGACTAGCACTGTGAGAAAAACATCAGCTTTTCAATTTGATTTTAGTTACAAAAGATGTTGTTTTATGAGGAAGGAGGTCCTCTTAGTTGCAACACCATCTTCAGTTGTTAAAGGGATGAGGATCTGGGATAAGACCTTCTTACTGGTATCACCAGACTATTGAATAGTATAGTTTAGTCTTCAGTCATCTTCTCCCTTACTGCACTGGGCCTTATTCTGCATTATATCCTAAAATAAGGCCCTGCCATCTGCATGCTAGTGCAGACTCCACCAGGCCTGGGGTGTTCCCAATTTCAGAACAGAATCTAGAACAAGCTCAGAAGTTAATGCCGAGCTGGATTTGATTGTGGGAGTCTCCAGGGTTGCCTCCAGACTTGTGGAATAAATCTGCAGTTAAAGGTAAAAGTGCAGCTTGCCTACTGAGCAGTGACAACTGGCCGTCCCGACCTGAAATGCAGCTCTGTAGCCTCCCATCGGAAGCTGTGAGAGCTGAGCTGGCTCATGCCATCATGTGAGTTGAGGCAGCCAATCAGAGTTGGTCTGCCCTTCCTGCTCTCGTCATGCTGCTCTGGCCATTCTGTCTGGACTGGAGGGAAAATTCAAATTTCCTTTGTACTGCGCAGCGAGTGTCCTTAGAACAGCATTAAGGTAAGTGCACAGTACTGATCTGATAATGTGACGTCACGACAATCCATCGATCACCATTTGTGACACCTCAATTGGGACTGTGCATTTCACTGTGCGGTATAAACAAGTCTGGACACAGCCCAGATGTCAGCCACACCTGTACCTCAAACCAATCCCCTGCCATAGTGCAAATCATCCCAGGCAACAGCAGCAACTGTTTTATGAAATTATGAGGACTTCTGTTCTTCCTTCAAATTTTAGTTTTTGGAGGAAGGGGCAGAAGAGGCTTATCACAGCACCAGGGCTCTCTTTCAACATCATTTCAACGTCTGTTAAGTCCCTGAGCTGAAGATAATATCACTGCTAGCAAAGCCCCTGTTGTTGCCTTTGGACGAGGGGTGGGGAAAAATATTGCTTCATTGTTCCCCAAGAAAATAAACTGAAACTCCATGTTATGCTGCGTTTGGTTGGCTGATTATGATTCCAATTCTATCTGTGAATGACAGGACTTTCACTGTATACTAGCCCACCTGAGGAAGCAGTTAGATGAAGATAACCTCTTGAACGCACAGCTGAATGTAAAATCCCACCTCTGTTCTATTCAAACAGCTCCGTAAGTGAAGTTGCTAGAGCACTGGGCTCATTTTCTCCACAAGGTGATTATCCTTTCTTTGGAATCAGCTTCCTTGCGACAGGTTCGCTTTATTGTGCACAACATGATACATTTTAGAGCAAGGGAACATTTTTGAAATGCAGCTTCTGTTTCGATTCAGGACTACTAGTGACAGAGTGGAGAAATTTCTCACACTTCTGATTTCCCTGAGAGCTCCATCCCCTACTTATGAAAAAGGAAATGGGGATTTTCCTTTAAACTGAGGGAGGTCTGATTAACTGGATCAACACTTCCATTCAATTTTCATATCAATTTTGCCATATCTTCTTCCTGGGAAATACTGGTTAGTAACCCAGGGTACATCCAGACTTCTCGATGCTGCACATCAGAGGGTGTTTTTCCACTGTCACTAGAAGTACCCATTAAGTACCCATTAATGGGTACAAAAATGCCATTTCGTACCCATTAATGAGTACTTAATGGGTACTTTTTAGTGACAGTAGAAAAACACCCAGAATGTGCGGCCAAGATCAAACCATCACAAATGACGGCCAATGCTCCATAGTAGGGGCGTGCATGAATGCAACTTTTGGCATTCGATTAGAATAAAATATCTGAAGATCTGAATTGATTCAAATGTTTAGAATTTGAATGTATTCACATTTGATTCGAATTGAATACACTTATATCAATTTGTATGGATATTCTATTTGTATTTGAAGCTATGAATGTCAACAACATCGGTATCTGTTCATACATATCCGTACTCATTCATACATTTTTATCCCATATCCATCTCATTTTCGTCCTGTAAAAACCTGAACAAATGCATACAGATAATACAAATGCATTGGTGTTATATATGGTGACTGCAGCAAGATTATTATATG